>JAODAL010009793.1:0-108679 GCA_025379985.1 Phyllomedusa bahiana
GGTCAGCTCTTTTGGGTTGACACCTCCCCGTTTGTAGAGGCCATTCGGGGAGGCCACTTTATTTTCAGTCCGCCGGGGACTAGGGGGAGAATACACATTCCACTGTTCATTTCCGGAACAGATGCTAAAAAAATCTGTCGGGGCAGGGACTGAACGTGGCGACACACTCGCAGCCACAGAGCCGGTGGGAACTGAAAGGAGGAGGAGGACTTTTGGAGCAGAAGCATTGTCGGTGAAATGAGGGGTTTTTTTCTACCCAGGTGACAAAGAGGGAGCAGACAGCTGGGGAGGAATTTGGAGATGAGGAAGACGAGGCCGATGACCCGCAAGCACCGGGGCAGTATACAGTGGAGAGGGGAACAGGGAGCCTCTCAGATCATTTTGGGCAATTCCCCGACATGCTGATTTGCCTGGAAGTGACCCCCCAATAGTCAACATCCGCAGAGGGATGACTTCTGGCTCTCCCCCTATGGACCCCCGCTACCGGTCCAAAAGGGTTTTTTTTTTCCCACTATTGAAGGGGGACAAACTCAAATACTATGGGAAATCCTCCTATTCATTGGTCCGCGCCTATGTGCGGTATCACCTCCTCTGACAGGTCGACTGGGGGTTTTTTCAGCGTTCACTACTAACTCCCCGGGCGCCGGGGGAAGGGGGGGGGGTCGAGCATACCAGCTCCATCCAGAAACCCCTAATCGGGAGTCACTGGAAGCCTTTTCCCCACCTCCTAGTGAGGGGGGCAGTCCCAGCACAGCAGCCAGCGAAAGCAGCAGGACCTGGACAGACCCTAAACCAACAGGTGGTGCCCTATTTGGAAAGCACTTCCCCCCCCCCATTAAAATCCCCGGACTGCTAAAACCCCAAAAACGGGGATGTGTGGCCGCAACTTGCCGATTTTGCAGTGGAGAAGCTGTCCTGCCCAACCAGTAATGTGGCATCAGAGCAGGTGTTCAGTGCGGCGGGGGCCATCGTTACCCCAAGGAGAACCCGCTTGTCCACGGGAAATGTGGAACGACTGATCTTTGTCAAGATGAATCAGTTGGGGATCGGACAGGATTTCCACACACTAATGCCTTAGGTGTCAGACTACATCAGTCATGACTCCTCACCCAAACTGTGAGGAATGAGTCTGGGTTCAAACTACCTGCCTCAGCCACTATTCTGATGCCGCCACCCGCCTGATGCCACACATCTGCTGACAGTTTCTCCATCTGCCACCAACCATCTTTACCAGGGACTGGTATTGCCACCCACCTCCACACTCTGTCATTGTGCCACTGTCTGATCTCATGCTGCTGCTGTGGCTGCTGCCGTGTCCTCCACACTGTGTCATTGTGCCACTCTCTGACCTCATGCTGTTGCTCCTGCCGCCGTCACCTCCACTCTGTCATTGTGTCACTCTGTGGTCTACTCCAGTGTTTGCCACCTCCAGAATGTGATTGCGCCACTTTCTGACCTCATGCTGCTGCTGTGGCTGCTGCCATGACCTACACACTCTGTCATTGTGCCACTCTGTGGCCTACTCCTGTTTTTGCCACCTCCAGAATGTCATTGTGCCACTGTCTGACCTCATGCTGCTGCTGTGGCTGCTGCCGTGACATACACACTGTGTCATTGTCCCACTCTGTGGCCTACTCCTGTTTTTGCCACCTCCAGAATGTCATTGTGCCACTGTCTGACCTCATGCCGCTGCTGTGGCTGCTGCCGTGACCTCCACACTGTGTCATTGTCCACTCGTGGCCTACTCTAAATTTACCACCTCCAGATGTCATTGTGCCACTGTCTGACCTCCATGCTGCTGCTGTGGTTTGATGCCGTGACCTACACCACATGTGTCATTGTCCCACTCTGTGGCCTACTCCTATTTTTGCCACCTCCAGAATGTCATTGATGCCACTTGTCTGACCCTCTTGCTGCTGCTGTGGCTGCTGCAGTGACCTACACACTGTGTCATTGTGTCACTGTCTGATCTCATGCTGCTGCTGTGGCTGCTGCCATGACCTACACACTGTGTCATTGTGCCACTGTCTGACCTCATGCTGCTACTGTGGCTGCTGCCGTGACCTACACGCTGTCATTGTGCCACTGTCTGAACTCATGCTGCTGCTGTGGCTGCTGCCGTGACCTACACACTTTGTCATTGTGCCACTATTTGACCTCATGCTGCTGCTGTGGCTGCTGCCGTGACCTACACACTGTGTCATTGTGCCACTCTGTGGTCTACTCCTGTTTTTGCCACCTCCAGAATATAATTGTGCCACTGTCTGACCTCATGCTGCTGTGGCTGCCGCCGTCACCTCCACACTCTGTCACTGATGTTGCAACCTGAGCCCTCAGCTTGTTTTTTTTCCAGCTGTCGCTGCCATGACTTTATCAGGCTACATTCCCCCTTCAGTTTTTTGGTCAGTTTTGCCCTCTTAAGTGCCCAGGGAATTTTATAGTGAAGCGATTCTAAGAGCGGCGGCAGTCATCTGCGTTTCATACTAAAACACAACATTGTATGAAGACCAAACCAAGCTCCCTCTGCATATTTAAGCATGGCACAATGTTCTACAGCACCCTGCAGGCTCTGTGCAGCCTGGAAATAGCTGTTTTTTAACGTGATTCGTCCCGAAGTAATTTGGAACAAAGTTATTTTTTGCCGAGAAATCCGGCGAAGTGAACGAACCGAATTTCGGGAAATTCGCCCATCTCTAATTATAATGTAAAGGCATGCATTTGACACATACAGAGTCTCAAAAAAGTGAATACAACTCTCACTCTTTTGTAAATATTATATCTTATTATAGGACAACACTGAAGATATGACACTTTGATACAATGTATAATCAGTATAGTAAGCTTATAAAACAGTCTATATTTGGTTTGCCCTCAAAATAACTTAACACACAGCCATCAATGTCTAAACCACTGGCAACAAAAGTGTGTCCAAATTTTGCCCAAAATCTCACAATTTTGGGCCACATGTATGAAACAGTTTTGGTCTAAAACTCACTTTTTTCCCCACCATTATTCTCCAGAACTGCCTTAACTCTTTTGGGTATGGAGTTCACTAGAACTTCACAGGTTGCTACTTACACTCCTTTACCTTCCATTTGAAGATGCCCAAAACATGCTCAATAGGGTTTAGGTCTAAAGACTAGCTTGGCCAGTCCGATACCTTCACCTTAATTTTCTTTAGCAATGCAGTGGTCATCTTGAAAGTGTGTTTGGGGTCATTACCATGTTGGACTACTGCCATAAAGCCAAGATTCCTAAGGCAGGAGGTCATACTCTGCTTCAGTATGTCACAGTAGATATTGGCTTTCATGGATACATCAATGAACTGTAGCTCCCCACAGCTGGCAGCACCTTTGCAGCCCCAAACCATGACACTCTCAAAACCATGCTTGACCTTAGGCAAGACACACTTGTGTTTGTTCTGCTCACCTGGTCCCGTCACATATGCTTAACACAATCTGAACCAAATAATTTATCTTGGCTTTAGCAATCCATGTCCTAAGTCTTCTTGTCTTCAGCAAACTGTGTGCGGGCTTTCTTGTGCATCATCTTTAGAAAAGGTTTTCTTCTGGGACGATAGCCATGCAGACCAATTTGAGGCAGTGTGCGGCGTATGGTCTGAGCACTGACAGGCTGAACCCCCACCATTAAACTTCTGCAGCAATGCTGGCGGCACTCATACATATATTTTGAAAAGACAATCTCTGGATATGTTCCTGAGCATGTGCACTGAATTCTTTGGTTGACCTTGGCGAGGCCTGTTCTGAATGAATAGTAGTAGAGAACCACGACACACCAATTCTGGTATTATGCAAATAATATAATGTTATTTTGTTTTACAAAACTAGATAATCACATACTGCTTACAAGGAACATTTTGTATAAAGGTTACAGTGATACAATAGATGCCATAAGATTAGACGTTTCAGCCGTAGCCTTTATCACAAAAGACATCTTAGTAGATATGAGGAATAGAGTAAGTCAAACAATGGTGGATATATAATGATGAAAGCAGCATTGGCGCTGGTCAGAGGAGGCACAAAGGTATTCGGTAAGGCTGCTTTTCCAAGTATAGGCTGCAAGCAGCAGAAGAGAGCATATAGGAGTGCAGAAAGCATCTGTTGATTGCCAGCATCTGAATGAAACTTGTTTTGTTAAACCACTATATGGTCTTGACCACCATGCTGCAGCTCAGGATCAGGATGTTAGCAATCTTCTTACAGCCTCGGTCATCTTTATATAGAGCAACAATTCTTTTTTTCAGATCCTCAAAGAGTTCTTTGCCACGAGGTGCCATGTTGAATTTGCAGTGATCAGTATGAGAGATTGTGAGAGCGATAACACCAAATTTAATATACCTGCTCCCCATTCATACTTGAGACCTTGTAACATTAACGAATCACATGACACCATTAAGGAAAAATGGCAAATTGGTCGCAATTAATACATTTTCACTTAGCGTGTACTCACTTTTGTTGCCAATGGTTTAGACATTGATGGTTTTGGTCCAAAATAAGCACACTATTACTTGGTTTAACCTATTGTCGACCATAACTGACCATAGACCATAAACGTTCGGGTGGTAGCTGTACATATTATGAAAAGGAAAATGCTCCTGGGCAGAAAGGGGGCATATTCAGGAATTGATTAAAACGCTAGACAAGTCTAAATATGTGTCACATTTATTAATCTCTCCCACCATGAGGTCAGAAAAATATGGCTCTTCACTTTTTTTCTCCACGGCTTCCAAAAGCCATAATTTTTTATTTTTCCATCTATAAAGACATATGAGGGCTTGTTTTTTGTGGGAAAAGATCTCATTTTTATTATTTTCCTTGACTGTGCCATATAATTTAAAAGGGAAACCGAAATAAAGTGTAGTGAAATGTGTAAAAAACGTACTTGCACCATGTTTGTATGGGTTTTATTTTTATGGCATTCACTCTTTGATATAAAATGATCTGTTATCTGTATTTTGTACGACGATACAATTACCGTGATACCAAATATGTAGGGTTTTCGTTATGTTTTAGTACTTTCAAAAAATAAAAACATTCTCTATTTCTTAAGTTTGCACTGCAGGACCATATTCTGCTACCAATAAAGGTTTTGTTTTTTCACATATGCACCTTAGTGAGGGCATTTTTTTTAGACTGAAATGTAGTTTTTATTGGTACCATATTGAAATGCATGCAAGTTTTGATCCAATTTTTAGGGGACAGGAAATGACCAAAAAACACAGTTTTGCCATTTGAATTTTTTCTTCTTTTACAGTGTTCAATGTATAGGATAAATAATGTTTTAATATATCAGGCTTTTATAAACGTGGAGATATCAATTATGTGTAACTTTTATTTGTAACATGGCAAAAGAGGAATGATTTGAACTTATATTTTTATTATTTTATTACACTTTACATTTCTTTTTTTATACTGCTTTAAGCAAGCGGTAATGACTAGTGTTGATCGAACTGTTCGACAAGTTAAGTTCTAGTAGGACTTCTCGAATTTTTAGAACTCAAACCGAACCGAACATTTTATTGTTCGTTTGAGTAAAGTTCTAGTTCAACACACCATTTTCAGTTTCATTCCCAGTGACTTTCTGCGCTTTTGGCGGCCGTCCAATCACCTTTCTGCCCTTTTGGTGGCCATCCAATCAGTACAGACCACAGAGAAGTGTCAAAAACATCATCGCTGACTTGTAGGGCTCTCATTGGCTACTAAAATCACATGACCATGTTATATATATTTCACTGTATTGCCTTGTGAATGCCATTTCACTCTCTGAACTGTACATACTGCTCTTAGTGAGTTAGATAGCATTTTCCTCTCCATAGACATCAATAGTTAGGGAGTTTGGTATTGCTGGCTGCATCTTTCCCACACCCAGAAGCTGTAATTTAGCGACATTTGCAGACTCACATAACGCCTAATTCTCATATACATGGAAATGTATATTATACAGAGTGCTTGGATTTGCTAAATCATACTCAGTGGCCAAAAGTTCAGTTTTTGCAGTTTTGGGGATCAGTAATTGTATAACACACTCCCTTTCATACCGTTAAAATATCACAGACCAATGTGCACACATAATATTAGTGACGCGTTTCAAGCACAATGCCCTGAATCCTTGGTCTGAGAATACTGCCCAACATTACAAACAACCATGTTCATACCAGCAATCCTTTATTTCTGGCTCCCAAAAGCCAACTGCTTTTGTTCTTCCCCAGTCCCCAGACTGGAAGCACTAGTTTAAGAGCCTGTAAATTTCTTAAGAAACTCTCCTAGGTATTTTTTGATGAGCCTAATTAGCTCATTGTCAAAAAGAAAGTTAAACTTCTAGCCATTCCCCCATTCCCAACCAAATCCATCTTCAGAGCTTTAACCTAAAATACTGCAGAGAAAAAAAGACCTTTTCGTTGCTACACACACCCAAGTGGCACAAATATGTGACTTCTTCTATCCACACTGTCACACTGAGTAAATGAAGAAGGATGCATGACCCTACCAGTTGAGATTCCATAGTATATTTGAAAGCCCAAAAAAATTGTATCTATTCTGACACAAATACAGATGGAATAGAAGATTTGAGAGCATGTGAAACCTGGGATGCTGATTTTTGTGTTTGGTATATGATATATATTTTTACCTGATTGTGGAAAAGGTGTCAGATGTGTACATACATACATACATACATACATACCTACATACATACATACATACATGAGATATGCTCTGTTACCTTTTGGAGCTAAAAAGCATGTATCTTTTGGGTAAGAAAATAACATACTTAGATTGTAACACTTGCAGATATGTTTCTATGGTTTTATGGTTCAGATGCAGAGACTGTATGGAGTCCTTTTCACAAATTACAACATTGTTTTCTTCCATTGTGCATGTATGCTAAAGTCAAGTAAGAATGTCATTTTTGGTATATGAATCACTTATTATTTTTTATTCTTTAAAAAAAATAACATTTTAGTTATTCTCGTCTTTAGAGGTAAAAACGACAAATGAAAGAATACAGGATATTTTGCATACATTTAAAGTATAAATGCATATACACAGAATCACTGTAGTTTAGTCCTTTGTTAATTGTCTCTTAGCACACCAAAAAGCAATTGTTCAGCTTCATCATTTGAGCATGCATAAATTGAGTCATTACACGGTGGCCTACTAATTACAAATTACTAAATGAGATCTGTGTAAAATTAAATCCTCTGCCTACAGCCACTCAAGTTTAGAGTATGAGAAAGGTCATACTATCCATTAATAAAGCAAGAGAATAGAATGTCCTACATTCTAAAGAAAGAGCATTTGCAGGATTCAAGGTCATTTACTTTTATATTATTTGCTACATCGATTAGTAAAGTATTTTTTACATTATTTATTTAAATTGATTCAGATATTCTAAAGTATAGTATTCACCATTTATCTACCTCCTTTACATTATGCATGTACATTTCTGTTTATATGCATGCTACAACCTACTTAGAAGCATAGTAAAATGATACACATTTCATCAAAAAGTTTTAAAATTAATTTGTCCTATAAACTTACTTTTCTATGACTAAACATACATGATACAGTAAAAAAAACAAAGTCCACTATGAAATCAATGAAGGTGTTTATCCATGGGGGTCTGTAATGGGCAGGTGTGTATCCCTGGGGGTCTGTAATGGGCAGCAAAAGTCTTCAGGTTATTGATGTGACCCCTTTCTTGAGCACAAGGGGAATAAGCTGCAGTATTGCCTGTAAAATCCCAAACCAAATAAAGTCACCCATAATTATATAAAATTAGATTTGAAATTCTTTCAACTGTAGGTTAACCTGAAGCTGTAAAGGATGCCCAAATGCTTCTTCTCAACCACTGAGAAACAATTTTTTTTTTTAGAAATATCTATAAAGTAAGGTAGGTTGCAGGAAGAATCCTGCTTGGCTTGATGATTAACTCTGGAGCCTAATGCCCTGGGTCATTGGGTCATTGGATCAATATGATACTTCCTCCTTTTCAGTCAGTTGATAGTACAAATAGAAATTAAATCAGGAATAAAGGAATGGCCAACACGTTTTACAATTACCGTCCAGTCTATAGCTAAAGCCGGTTTTTATGGTTAGTATAAATGGTCACTGGAGACAACATCCCAGCAGATTCCGCATTTTAAAAAAGTCTGATGGCAAGCTCTGTTACCAATGACAAAATTTTTCTTTGCAGCGGAGAAAGCCATAAGAATGAAATGTTGCCTTGGCACCTTTTTCAGATTGAACAGCTTTCACTGTCACCAATTCTACCAATTCTACTATTGGCTTGGCTTTATAAAGAACTCTGATTGCAAATATTGGATAATGGAAGGAAATGAAAATGTACACTTTTCTGTCCATAGATAACAGAAATTGCAGAAATGTTTAGATACTTTAGATACATAAATCTTTAGATATATAAATAAGTATTGAACACATCACCAGTCAGGTGCTTTTGAGATGGAATTCTCACCAGATGTTGGTAGCAACCCATCCAATCATGATAGGCAAACAAATCAAATCAAGATATCTATACATTAAGTTACGTTTAGTGATGAGCGATTACGTTGACTATCGTCATCGGGTCGGTAGTCGATATCGGCAATTATCAAGACGATTTCCGATAGTCGATAATAGATTATCTCCGATGACCATTAAAGTCTATGGGAGAGGAACAACACCTTCATTCTTACACCCAAACAGGGCTGGAGAATCTGGAATTAACATCCACAACAGTCTAATGGATATGTGCTACATCTTAGGCAACACACTTAGGTTATAAAAGCCACAGAAAAAAAGTCACAGACCATTCACTATCCCTGTCTTGTACCACAGCATGACCCTTAAACCTGCATGAACCACAAATTAAAAAGTGCCAGAAGGCAGTATTATTTGAACCATCATTTTACTTGACCTGGACAGTGACTATCCCTGTCCTGGAACGCAGCATGACCCTTAAACCTATGTGACCCACAGATTAAAAAGTGCCAGAAAAAGGAGTCTTTAAACCACCATTTTAGTTGAACAGGACATTGACTATGCCTGTTCTGTACCACAGTATGACCATTAAACCTGTCTGACCCACAGATTAAAAAGTGCCGGAAAAAGGAGTCTTTCAACCACCATTTTAGTTGAACTGGACATTAACTATATCTGTCCTGTACCGCAGTATGACCATTAAACCTGTCTGACCCACAGATTAAAAAGTGCCGGAAAAAGGAGTCTTTCAAACACCATTTTAGTTGAACTGGACATAGACTATCCCTGTCCTGGGCCACAGCATGAGCCCCAAACCTGCATGACCCCCAGATTAAAAAAGTGCCGGAAATAGGAGTCTTTTAACCACCATTTTAGTTGAACTGGACATTAACTATATCTGTCCTGTACCGCAGTATGACCATTAAACCTGTCTGACCCACAGATTAAAAAGTGCAGGGAAAAGGAGTCTTTGAACCACCATTTTAGTTGAACTGGATATAGACTATACCTGTCCTGGGCCACAGCATGAGCCTCAAATCTGCATGACCCCCACATTAAAAAGTGCTGGAAAAAGAAGTCTTTCAACCACCATTTTAGTTGAACTGGACATTGACTAGACCTATCCTGGACCGCAGTACGACCATTAAATCTGACTCACACACAGATTTAAAAAAGTGCCGTAAAAAGGATTCTTTCAACCACCATTTTAGTTGAACTGGACATTGACTATATCTGTCCTGGGCAACAGCATGAGCCCCAAACCTGCATGACCCACAGATTAAAAAGTGCCGGAAAAAGGAGTCTTTCAACCACCATTTTAGTTTCACTGGACATAGACTATCCCTGTCCTGGGCCACAGCATGAGCCCCAAACCTGCATGACCCCCAGATTAAAAAGTGCCGGAAAAAAGGAGTCTTTCAACCACCATTTTAGTTGAACTGGACATTGACTATACCTGTCCTGGGCCACAGCATGAGCCCCAAACCTGCATGATCCACAGATTTTAAAAGTGCCGGAAAAATGAATCTTTTAACCACTATTTTAGTTGAACTGGACATTAACTATATCTGTCCTGTACCGCAGTATGACCATTAAACCTGTCTGACCCACAGATTAAAAAGTGCTGGAAAAAGGAGTCTTTGAACCACCATTTTAGTTTCACTAGACATAGACTATCCCTGTCCTGGGCCACAGCATGAGCCCCAAACCTGCATGACCCACAGATTAAAAAGTTCCGGAAAAAGGAGTCTCTGAACCACCATTTTAGTCTAACTGGACATTGACTATACCTGTCCTGGGCCGCAGCATGACCCCAAAACCTGCATGACCCATAGATTAAAAAGTGACGGAAAAAGGAGTTTTTGAACCACCATTTTAATTGAACTGGACATTGACTATACCTGTCCTGAACCGCAGTATGACCATTAAACCTGTCTGACTCACAGATTAAAAAGTGCCGGAAAAAGGAGTCCTTCAACAACCATTTTAGTTGAACTGGACATAGACTATCCCTGTCCTGGGCCACAGCATGAGCCCTAAACCTGCATGACCCCCAGATTAAAAAGTGCTGGAAAAAGGAATCTTTCAACCACCATTTTAGTTGAACTGGACATTGACTATGCCTGTCCTGGACCGCAATATGACCATTAAACCTGTCTGACCCACAGATTAAAAAGTGCCGGAAAAAGGAGTCTTTGAACCACCATTTTAGTTGAACTGGACATTGACTACACCTGTACTGGACCGCAGTATGACCATTAAACCTGTCTGACCCACAGATAAAAAAGTGCCGGAAAAAGGAGTCTTTTAACCACCATTTTATTTTCACTGGACATTGACTATACCTGTCCTGGGTAACCTACATCTGTTCAAGTCTTCCTGTACCTCCGTTGTACAATTCAGAGGAATATTTGTATCAGCTATTTTGTACATGCAAGTTTTTTAGTAGTTTAATTCTAGAAAACACATTTTTAAAAAAGGATGGAATCCCACCACGTCTTTGTTTCTCTTTTTTTTAATTCTATTAAATGGGTTGTCTCACTACAGGAATTGCTAGCTATTTTGTTATTTTATTGCTAGTCATTTTGCACTATGTGTCCATTAACAAGGTGTCCTACCTATTCTTGTTTTTGACAGCACCATCACCCTTGCGCGACTTTTGACAATTGTGAAGAACAAATGTCTGTTAGAAACCACATTTTTTACAATACGACCTGTAGTCTAGCTGCATTTCACAGCAAAATGCCCCCAAAAATTCAAAACATGACCCTTGAGCCACTTTTGACAATTGTGAAGAACAAATGTCTGTTAGAAACCAGATTTTTTTTTTATAATGAGACCTGTAGTATAGCTGCATTTCACAGCAAAATGCCCCCAAAAATTCAAAACATGACCCTTGAGCCACTTTTGACAATTGTGAAGAACAAATGTCTGTTAGAAACAACATTTTTTTTTATAATATGACCTGTAGTATAGCTGCATTTAACAGCAAAATGCCCCCAAAAATTGAAAACATGACCCTTGAGCCACTTTTGACAATTGTGAAGAACAAATGTCTGATAGAATCAACATTTTTTAGAATACGACCTGCAGTATAGCTGCATTTCACAGCAAAATGCCCCCAAAAATTCAAAACATGACCCTTGAGCCACTTATGACAATTGTGAAGAACAAATGTCTGTTAGAAACAACATTTTTTAGAAGGGTGGGTGGAATTCCAGCGTGTTGCCACGTCAACAATGAGACGGTTGACGGAGAGGCTGAGCTGACGCTGCAACGCAACCAGGCGGGACGAAGCAGGGTGCGTACGGCAGAAGTGCGAACTCAGACCTTGATCCTTCCTCAGCAGGCAGTCCAGACCCGGGTAGCGCTTTAGAAATTTCTGGACGACAAGGTTCATGACCTGTGCAAGGCAAGGGATGTGCGCCAGCCTACCGATCTTAAGGGCGGCCAGCAGATTTCGACTGTTATCTCACACCACCTTGCCTGGCACAAGGGTCTTGTCACCCAGCCAGTGCTCGGTCTCGTTGCGGAGAGCCGTCCACAGCTCCTGACCTGTGTGTGGACGGTCTCCAAGACAGATTTATTTCAAGCGCCTGGTTTCATATGCGTGATGCACCAGAGGACCTTGGGGAAAGAACCCTGCACCATCCCTGCGGATTTGAAGAGCGTGCGCCGAGCCTGAGAGCCACCGTCACCCCCAGAGACATCCACCCAGCTCACCCAGTGAGCTGTCACAGAGATATAGTGGCCTTGGCCGTGCTTTCTAGTCCATGTGCGGTGGTCTGATGGCCCTTTTCCGGAACAGATAAAAGAAAAACGCCCTTGAAATTTTAGTTGACACGTGGTTGGCCCAGGGCAGGGGACGGCTTTTTCGGGCCCAAAAAAAATGCTTTCGCATTGGTTTTGGGGGGGCAGGAAAGGGGGCCAGATGTGGAAAAAGGGGAATACCCTTTTTTTTTTCCACCAGAGGGGAACCCCCAACTTTTGGGCCCAATGCCGAATTCAGGCTTTTGGTTTTTGGGAGGGTTTTGGGGGTTTTTAAAGTTTTTTTCTTCTTTCCCCAAACCTGGAAGACGGGAAGGCTGGCTGCAAAGACTCCCCCGTTTTTACGGTTTTGCGGTCGTTAAAACTGGGGGAAGGAAGAAGGGTTAGGAGGGGTTTCTCTGGGGGTCCCGGGGTTTGGTACTCGGGCTACGGTGGGGGCGAACCCGGGCTGATCCCTGATCATGACTCTGAGGAGACATGGGGGTGGGAAAACGCTTGTTGGGGGGGGAAGGGGGGAGGTGGGGGACAGAGGGTGTGACAGGGGTTGGAAGCCGGGCATGGGTTGGGGCCTTTTTTGGCCAAAAGTGTTCCCCCCAATTTCAATCATCATTCGTTTGCATTTGACAAAGACATTTTTGGTGGGGGGTTTAAAAACCCCTTTAAGATTCTTCCCCTCAAATGAGCGTTTACGACACGGGCCCGGAAATATGACTTTCGCTGGGGGGAATCAAAAGGGCTTCCCCTCAAAAAAGGGGCCCGGGTTTTTGAGAGGCCCTGGCCTTTTCGATGGCGTTAAGTGAGGTGTTTCCGTTGACCCGTAGGGGGGTGGAATCTTTCTCAGGGGGAATTTTTCTGCCCCCGCCCTTTTCCCTTTTTGAGGGGGGGACCCCTATTTGCCCACTCCCCCCTTTCGTCTTCCCCTTTCTTTCCATTTGATAAAGCGTTGATAAGCAAAAATTTGTGAAAAAAAACCACGTTGGATCCGGAATGTCTTTTCATCATAATCATAAACCACAGGTGCTTGGTTTTCCTGAATTCTGCATAAGGGTTTAAGGGGCTACAAGCAAGGCCCCTGAAGGGTTGCCGACCCCCCGGGTTTTTTCCCCCGTTTAAAGGGCCCCTTCCATTTTTTCCCCTCTGATGGCTTTAGAAAACTGGGCGTCAGACCCAGCCCAAAAATATCTTTTTTGGGCCCCCTTTAAATTTTGGAAATGCCCTTGACCCCAACCCGCATTTTTTATCAAAGAGGTTTTCAGGAAAATGGAAAACCCCCACAGTGGTTGGTACAGAGTTGAAATTTGGGCTCCCCTTCGCTTTTGTTGGACGGATGCTGACGTTGCTGATGACGACATTTGGGGCCCGTGTTTGGGGGGAAAAAGGAAACGAGGAGGAAAGGACTGCGGGATGCAGGTTCCCTTTAACCCCCTAAAGAACAGTTTGGGGGGTTGCCTTTTCTTTTACTGAAAATTCCCCAGGGCCCTCCCCCCAAGGATGACGGCCCGGGACGGCCCTGCATAAAAAACAATCTGCTGGCTTGCTTTGTTGTCCCCCAAAGCACGGAAGGAGCACCCTTCTCTGTACCTCTACCTCCATGTCCTACACCCCTTTTGTTTTCGTTTCCCCCTTTTCTTTTTTGCACATTTTCAGAAGAAAATTTAAGAAAGTTGGAAGGTTTTTTACAGCTCTTATTTAAAGCCCGGGCCAAATCACAGCTATTTTTTAAATCCTCCAAATTTCCCAGCCAACTAGGATTAGAAACTAAAAATGTTTCTAGGGGAAACCTGTGAAATGCGGTCTGGGGAAAAACCCCGAAAGGGACAAAATCAACAGTGTTCTTTTCAGTCCCAGGGATTTACAACTCCCCCTTTAGGACTGGAAATTTGTTAGTTTTCAACAAACTATTCTTTTAAAAAGTCCCCGTATCTGTGCCAAACTGAGATTCCCCCGACGCAAAAAAAAAAAAAAAAAACTTTTTCAAAAGGTTACACGGTTGAGAAATTGCTTTTTTTTGCAGAAAGAAAAACGAGAAGGGTTTGGGCTAGAAATTTTTCTATAGAACTTCAAAACAACGTGGCTTTTTTGAAAAAATCAACCCACATCCCGTGAAATTTAAGCTAATTTAAAAGTTAAAAGGATAACGAAGGGTGGTTTTTCCCCTGAAAAAAAAAGGAAAAAACCAAAAAAAAATAACTACAAAATTTCGTATTCAAATTTAAGTAAAAAGGGTGGCTCTTGAGAAAAACCTGGGGGCCACCAAAGAAAAAAAAAACACCTTTTTTGAAATGTATACGGATAAAAAAAGGGGGGGTTTTTTTGAAAACCTATGAAATACACCTGAAATTTTACTAGAAAATTTTCTGTATCCTAATGTAAGTACAAGGTGGGTTTTATGAACAAAAATCCCCCTGCCCCAAAGTAAAAAAAAGTAATTAAATTTTTTTTAACTGATAAAAAATTGGGTTTGGTTTTTGCACCTATGAAATAAAAACAGAAAATTACTACCCAAATTTTGTATGGTAATTTAAAAGTAAAAGGGGTCTTTCAACAAAAATGGCCTGCGCCAAAGTGAAAAAAACCTAATTAAATTTTTTGTACGGATAAAAAAAAGGGGGTTTTTTAACCTTTGAAATACACCTCCCGGTGACTAAAAAAAGTTCTGTATCCAAATTGTAAGTACAAAGGGGGTTTCTTTAAAACAAAAAATTTTGGGCCCTCCCCGCCAAATTTGGAAAAAACAGGAAATTAAATTTTGTACTGAAAAAAATGGGTGGGTTTTGCACCTTGAAATAAAAACAGCAATTACTAGCAAATTTCTGTAGGGTTAATTTTAAGTAAAAGTGGGTCTTTCAACAAAAAGGGGCCGGGCGCCAAAGTAAAAAAAAACCTAATTAAATTTTTGTCGGAAATAAAAGGTGGTTTTTTACCCCTATGAAATACCCCCCCCCCCCCCCCCCCCACCCCGGGTTAAATAGAAAATTTCTGTACCCTATTGTAAGTACAAATGGGTCTTTGAAAAAAAACTGGGCCCGGCACTAAGTAAAAAAAAAAAAATAATTAAATTGTTTTACGGAAAATTTAAAAGGGGGTTTTGCACCTATAAAATACAAAAAAAAACCCCTGCAGTTACTAAAAAAGGGGAAATTTGGGTACCCAAATAAAAGTACGGGGCTGCAAAAAATTACAAGGTATATTTCACCAAAAACTGGCCAAAAATGGTAATAAAAACCCATTTCAATCCCAGGTTCAAAGCAGTCTGGATGAAACCAATATACACTTTTCCCTTTTAAAAGCCTGCCTGCCTGGGCTGTTTTTTGTTCGCCCCCCAAACCCCCCAAAAACCCCCCCCCCCCCTGGCTGTAAGCGCTTGATGCTTCTTTCAAAAACTAAAATTTAACCCAAAATAAAAAAGGGAAAATTTTCTAATTACCTGTGTTCTAAAAGTTCCAGATAAAAGATAGTTGTCTGTTTTGAAGGGAAAAAGAAACTGGGTCAATGAAGGGGTTGGTTTTTTTTTTTTAGGGGAAAGCTGACAAAGTCCCGCCCCTTTTTGAAAACACAGGACACACTTTATGTGAAAAGGAAGGGCTGTTTATGTTAAAAAAAAAGGGGGCATGTGATTTTTCCGCCAATCACAATCCCTACACATCCAGTCATGACGTGCCCCACCCCGCCCCACCCTGCTATTCTGTAAGCGATTTGGTGGCCGCCAAAAAAGACAGGAAACGCGAAAATGGCACGTTATTAATTTGATTGTGCGCAGGTTTTCACCTAAATTTTTCGCTTTATCAGAAAATTCCGAAACAAAAAAAAAAACCGTGCCGATTTCAAAAATTTGTCGTTTTTAATCGCTCAACACTACTTATGTTATTTAAAAAAAAACAAAAACTTAAAAATTAACCCCTTAATCTTCCTGTACGTTCCTGTACGTCATGGTGCAAAGCCTTTTAATACACCATGATGTCCAGAAGTGACAAGGAGATAGTGCGTGCACAGGATCTAAGCTCCCACGATCACAGCAGGAGCCTGGCAGTGATTGACAGCTGAGCTCCTGCACTTGCCTTTGGGGAAAAAAAGAAAAAAACACCATTCCCCTGGTTTAACCCCCTTTGCTGTTGCCCTTTTGTGGGTCGCAAAAAGGCTAAGGAGTTATGACAGAAGGAGAAAGCTCACTCTGTTCTCCATCGAAACAGCAAATTCAGACAATGACCTCCAGGTGGTCTATGACGTTATCCTGCCAGGCTCTGACTGGGGCAGTGTCTGACAGGTGATTTTACAAATTTGGGGTAATTTTTTGCCCGAAAAGACAATTTCTTCAAATTTTTTTTAATGAAAAATTTTTTACTAGCGATATAATGATCATGGGGTTTAGTTTCTGTAGTGTAAAAGTGAAAAAAAAAAAAATAAAAAGGGGAAATGTAAAAAAAAAAAAGAGAAAAAATTAAAAAAATTTAAAAAAAAAAACATGGGCCCCCCCCCCCACCCCCAAAACCCCAAACAAGATCCCAAAATTTAAAAGTGCACCCCTATTTGTTTTTCCCCCAAATTTTTAATTGGGCCTATCCCTATAAAAACCCGTCCTGTTAGGTTTTCCTGTTTTGGGGAAAGTCGTTAAAAAAAAAAAAATTTAAAAAAACAAGGAAAAATTTCAAAATTTTTGCTTTTACTTTCTCAATTAAAAAGGAAATAAATGAGATCTCATAAAATGCCAAAGCCAGGGGCCAATTGGGGGAAAACATCAGGGTTTGTTCCGAAAATAAAAAGGGCCCTTTAACCCCCCTGTGTATGGAAAAAGTAAAAAAAGGTAATCAGAAGGGGGAGCAAAACATAAATATTTTTAACACCCATAATTTTTTTTTTAAAATTTCTAAAAAAAATTTTTAAAAAAAAATATAAATTGGGTGTCGCCAAATCCTATAAACCAGCAGGTTAAAAATGGGTATGTTATGTTTTAGCCCCGGTTTAGGCCCGTTTAAAAAAGAAAAAAAACCCCCCTACCAGGATTGCCCGTGTTTACTTTAACCCTGGGGCCTTTTTCCAAAAAACGATTCAAAGGAAAACAAAAAAGTTTTTGTGTTTCCAACCCCAAAAAAAAGATTTTCCAATTTAAAAAAGGGCAACTCAAGCCGCAAAAAAAAAAAGGGTTTTTGGTCTTAGGGCTGTGGGGAATGCCAAAAAATTTGTTTTTTTTTTTTAAAAAATTTAAAAGGGGGTTTTTTTTTGTTGGGAAAAGCAGCCCAAAGTAAAAAAAAAAAAAGATTTGGGATCGCCCATTTTTCCCATAAACTGCTGAGAAAGCTAAAACCTTTCAATTTTTTACCACCCCCGTTTTACCGCTTTTAAAAAAAAAAAATTAAAAAAAGTTTTAAAAAGTCATTAAAAAAAATTTTTTTAATTGGCACCAATGAAAAAAGTCAATCATCCCCCGCAAAAAAAAAGCCCCTTTGGTCAGCTCCGTAGAAGAAAAAAAAGGGTTTTGGCTGTCAGACTTTTAAAAAAAGATAAAAAACAATTTTTTACAAACCCATTTCTATTGTGTAAATTTTGCAAAACATAAAAAACTGTATAAAATTTATATCATTGTAATTGTACAAACCTGTATTGTAAAGTTATCATGTCATTTACACTGCATGGCGAATGTTGTAAAATTGAAGCCCAAAACACAATGGTGGAACTGCAGATCTTGATTTTCATGGCCCTAAGCTAGAATAAAAACTATGGAACACCTGTTACAACTAAATTGCACAATACACTCCTAGATGAGATCCCTGAGGGGTCTTGAATCTAAAATAGGGTGACATCGGAAAGTTTGACCTGTTCTGATACTTTGGGGCTTTGCAAATAGAACACAGCACCCACCAAAATCTATGTTTCAAAAGCCAAATAGTGCTCCCTCCCTTGCATGCACTGCCATGCGTCCAAACAGCAGTTTACACCCACATATAGGGTATTGCCGAACTTGGAAGAAATAGTGTAATAAATTTTGGGGAGCTTTTTTTTCTAGGATTCCTTGTAAAAATTAAACATTTTCAGCTGAAACGGCAGATTATTGTAAAAAGAAAAATGTTATTTTTGCAGCCTAACACCTTTGGGGTTGATATACTGCATTCCCTAACGGGCAGAGCGTTCATCATAAACTTTGTGGCCCCATACAGTTGAAGCATCTGGGCCGCCCCGCTCCACCCTCGACTCCGCCCGCACGCCCAGTCCGATCCCCGCCACTCCGAGCACCACACCACCCCCACCCCTAGCCAACCCTTGCTGCTACACCCACTCCCTTGCCAACTTCTCCACCACTATCCCCGTAACTTGGTAGTTTATGGCCCCTATAGGTAGCTTAGGGTCCCTGTCGACTAGGTAGCTCTGGGCCCCCATAGGTAGCTTAGGGCCTCCCGTAGGTAGAAGAGGGCCCACTGTAGGTAGAAAAGGGCTCCCCTGTGGCTTAGGGTCCCCGTGTAGGTAGAATATTGCCCTCTGTAGCTTAGGGGCTCCCTGTAGCTTAGGGCCCCTTTTAGGTAGAATAGAGCCCCCCTCTCGGTAGAATTGGGCCCCCTTGTAGGTAGAATAAGGCTCCCTGTAGCTTAAGGGCCCCCTGCAGCTTAGGACACCCCTGTAGGTAGAAAAGGTCCCCCTTGTAACTAAGTACCCCCTTCCCTCCCCCCCGGGGCTGTTTGCTTTAGGCTTGGGGCCTGGAAGGAAGCTTGGAGGTGGTGGATGATTCATTCCGTCATGCACTGCACACTATTAGGCAGGGGCAGGGAGCGCACAGCTCTCTCTGCCCAGGCGTTCATCTTAATTGTATGTGTGTCACATGGAAGTGCATACAATTAAGATGACGACGGTGGCAGCTCCACCCTTGCTTCATAAACTGGCCAGGCCCCGTACTGCAGTACTGGTTGTTCTGCCCTAACAGCAGTCCTGTTAACGGGTGTAGTTTTCCAAATTAGGTCTTTTTAAGGGAGTTTATTAAGTTTTAGCACCTTATGGTGTCCACAAAATGGAAAGTACTAAAATATATCCTAATGAAAATAGACCCCCAAATCCCGTAGGGGCTCCCAATAATTTGAGCTTTTTTTGGTAAAAAGATACAGGCCCATATAGGATATCTCTAAAAATGGCAGAAACTGGGGAATCAATGTTGAGTTGCATTGCCCTGGTCACATCTACCATTTTAAAGTGAATAATGGATGAAAATTGAAAATCTGCAAAGCAGTGAAATTTTGAAATTTCACCTCCACTTTGCTTTCATTTCTGTAAAACACCTAAAGGGTTAGCAAATTTTAGAAGTGTTGTTTGAATACCCTGAGGGGTTCAGTTTCTTACATGGAGTCATTTATGTGGTTATCCAGCATACTTGCCCCTCAATGCCACATCAGAACTGCAATGGTCCTTAAAAAAACAGTGTTACAAATATTCTTGAAAATGATAAAATTTGCTACAAAATTTAAGAGCCCCCTAATGATCCCTAAAAAAATCTGAGATTGTTTAACTCCTTCCCGACATTGGATGTATGCATACGCCCTAGCGGGAAGTGACTTCCCGCAAATGGACGAATGCATACGTCCTGGAGATCGCGCGGACTTGCGGGCAAACCGCGCACGATCGCGACATGGAACCAGCGGTAAATTACCGTTGGCTTCATGGCACATTACCCGGCCAGAGTGAGCTTCGGCCGGGGTGTTTAAACGCTTCATTACCGCAGCCTGTCATGGCTGCGGTAATGAAGGCGCAGGCAGCAGGAGTGAGCTCCTGCTGCTTCCGATCCGACGCAGCCAGCGGCGCAGATGCCGCTCGCTGGTCTCTTACCGGACTCCCCGGATGCTTTCTGAAAGCATCTGGGTAGTCTGGTGACGTCACCATGCCCCCAATGCATTGGGCATGGTGTCAGGGGTTTGCAATGGCGACTATCACAGCAGTAACGCTGTGCAGAGGTCTCCTATTCAAACAGCAATCTAACGATTGTTTTTTCCTCAGGGGGATTTGCTGTTACAAATCCCCACGGGGGGAATAGAAAAAAAAAATTTGAAAAAGTAAAAAAAAGTAAAAAAAGTAAAACACAAAAAAAAATTAAAAACACGTACACGCCCTTTCCCCTTTACAAACTTCAATCGCCCAAAAAAGATCAAAAATAAATAAAGTACCCATATTTGGTATCGCGGTGCGTTAAACGACCCACCCTATAAATCAGTCATGTTAAATTAAACCCCATATGGTGAACGCTGTAAAAACAAAAACAAAAAACAGTCACAGAATTGCGATTTTTTACATCCTGCAGCACATAAAATGGAATAAAAAGCGATTAAAAACTCATATAGGATGCCAAATTTGTACCAATTAAAACTTCAGTTCATCTGCAAAAAAAGTCCTTACACGTCTCTGTATACGGAAAAATAAAAAAGTAATGGCTCTCAAAAAGCAGCGATGCATAAATATTATTTAACAATAAAAAACTTTTTTTTTTTAAAGTGCTTCAAAATAAAAAAAAACTATATAAATAGGGTATCGCCGTTAATTGTATCGCCCCGAGAGTAAAGCTAAATTGGTCATAGATACTGCACGGTGAGCGCTGTTAAAGATAAAAATAAAAAACACTACTAGGATTGCAGTATTTTCTTCCCCCTTTGCCTTCCAAAAAACGGATTTAAAACTGATCAAAAAGTTTGTCCCCAAAAGTGATACCAATAAAAATGTCAACTCATCGGCAAAAAACAAGCCCCTACACAGCTCCATACACAGAAAAATAAAAAAGTTATGGCTCCAGATTTATGGCGAGGCAAAAACGTGTTTTCCTTTTTGATAAAAGTGTTTTTTATTGTGTAAAAGATAAAAACATCAAAAAATATACAAATTGGGATCGTTGTAATTGTATGACCGTGAGAAATTTAAGATGTCATTATACTGACGGTGACGCTGAAAAAAAAAATAAATAAAACACTCAGGAATGCGTATTTGTTAAAAATGCTCACAAAAACCTTAATAAAAGTGATAAAGCAGGTATGCCCCCATAATGGTATAAAAAATCAACTCATCCAAAAAAAAACCATAATCAGCTCGTATACATAAAACTGAAAAACTTTATGGCTATCAGAACAGGACAACATAAAAACGCAATTTTTTATAGACCTATTTCTATTGTGTAACAGTAATAAAACATAAAAAACTATATAAAATCTATATAATTGCAATTGTACTGACCCCATAGTAAAGATATCCTGTATTTATACTGCGGCGAACGCTTTAAATTGAAAGCCCAAAAAAACAATGGCGAATTGGTTTTGCCCTCATTTTCATGCCCCAAAGCTAAAAAAAACTTTTGAAACACCTGTGCGCCCAAAATGTAAATTTCACCCCTAGATGAGATCCCTGAGCCGTGCTGAATCCAAAATTGGGCAACTTCTGGAAGGTTTTACCTGTTTTGGTACTTTGGGGGCTTTGTAAATGCAACATGGCACCACTAAAATCTGTGCTCCAAAGCCAAATAACACTCCCCCCCTTAAAATGCCCTGCCCGGCGCCCAGACGCAATTTACACCCACAGTAGGTTTGCCGAACTTGGAAGAAATTGCGTAACAACGTTTTGGGTGCTTTTTTCCAGGGTGTCTTGTAAAAATAAAACATTTTCAGCTAAAATTGCATATTATTGGAAAAAAAATTTTTTTTTCCATTTTCACAGCCTAACGCTTTAAAATTTTTGTGAACACCTGTGGGGTCGATATGTCACTAAACACCTGTTTTATATAACCTTAAGGGGTGTAGTTTCAATATGGGGTATTTTTAGGGGGGTTTATTAAGTTTTAGCACCTTAGGGTGTCCGCAAACCTGAAATGGCCCTAAATAAAATCGTAATGAAAATGAGACCAGAGTCCAGTAGGGGCTCCCCCTATTCTGGGGCTTGTGGTTGAGCCAAAAATGCACTGAGGGGCCCCATATGGGATATCTCTGAAAACGGCAGAATCTGGGCAATCAATATTAAATTGCATTTCCCTGATCACATTTACGTATTCTTGTGAAAATGTATAAAAAAATTTAAAATCTGCAAAAAAAGTGAAATTTTGAAATTTCACTTCCACTTTGCTTTAATTCCCGTGAAACACCCAATGGGTTAATAAACTTCCTAAATTGCGGTTTTGAATACTTTAAGGGGTTGTGTAGGGTTTCTTTGATGAGGTCATTTATGGGGGTATCTAACATACAGGTCAATCAAAGTCACGTTAGAACTGGACTGGTCCCTAAAAAATGTATATTGTCGTAAAAAAAAAAAAAGACATTTAAAAAAATGATGCCAACCTACAGCAGACATATGGTAGATGCTAGTTATAAACTATTTTGAGTGGAATAAATATCTGTCTTACATACAGACATTTTTGAATTTTAAAATTGGTAAATTTTCACATTTTTTCCAGATACTTTGATATTTTTCAAAATAAACAAGCATTTTTTTGGACCAAAATTTCTTACTATCTTAAAGCACAAAAGTGTCACGAGAAAACAATCTCTGAATCACATGGATAGGTTAAAGTGTCAAACAGTTATTCTCGCGTAAAGTGACACATGACAGATTTAAAAAATGGTGCTCTGTCAGAGAGGCCAAAACTGGCTCCGTCAGTAAGGGGTTAAAAAATTATGCCAACATAAAACAGACTTATGTTAGATGTTTGTTATTTACAAATTTGCTGGGTATGACAATCAGAAATTTTTAAGCTTTGAAAATGGCAAATTTTTACAAATTTTCACAATATATTGATATTTTTCACAAACAAACAAGGATTCTTTCGACACAATTAATTACTAACTTAAAGTACAATGTGTCACGTCAAGGGAGGTGCAGTGCGCCCTAACTGGAACCCAGCCCACTGTCCCTGCCTGTTTGACGTGCTACCCTAGGCGGCAGACGGCAACTGGGCGACAGTCCCTGCTCTGCCTAAGTGCTGGGGGCCATCAGGAAGTAGAATAGTCGGGCCCGGCCGGGTCAATACCAAAACAGGAATGCCAAGCCACAAATCAGAACCAGAGGGATAAACGTAAACAAGCCGAGGTCAAGAGCCAAACGGGTGCGAGCTACAAAGACAGAAGACAAGCCGAAGTCAGGATAACAGGCCGGGGTCAGGTATACGGATAAGCAAACACAATAACAAGAACAAGTAACAAGGTAGCCAGGAATATCACAGGCGCTGCACTCAGCCTTCAGGGAGTTTAAATGGGATTCCTGGATACCACCCCTGTAGCTGATTGGAGCGGCCTCCGGGTCCTCCCATTGGCTGGTGTGACACGTCCCCTGTCAGAAGTGGCTGGGCGTCTGTCACTCACAGAGCTGTCAGCAGCATGTGCATCAGGGTGGGGTTGCGAATCAGCTGCTGCAGCCTATTGATCCCTGCAGCCTGAGCACAGCCTAACCCTGACACAATGTGTCACAAAAAAGAGTCTCAAATTCACATGAATAGGTCAAACAATTAAAAAGTTTTTCTCTGGTAAAGTGACACATGTCAGATTTGAAAAAAAAGTGCTTGGTCCTTAAAGAGTACCTATCACCTCTGCACGAACACCTAGAATTGATAGTAGATGAAATTATAAAACTTTTCTCAAATACATGTCATTAGCAATCCAAAGGGTTTCCCTCAGTTTTACAGGGAAACAGGTTTTACTTTCATTTTGTTACCCAGGAGATCCTTATCAATCTGTTGGGAGATACCAACTGTGCAGGGGGAGCTGAGTATCTCACTACATACAGTACAGCAGGCACAGTGCACTAAGGCTATGTCTACACTGCAGTGGACAAAAAAAAAACTGGAAGCCAAACACTAAAAACTGAGTTTTCTGTCTGTCAAAATCAGCTGAAAAAACGTCCGTTTATTGCTGTGACTTGCGTTTTTTGGCACGTTTTTTACCTGTGTTTTTCGCTTGTCTTCAAGTCTGGTTTTCAATGTATGCATAAATTAGGCCACTGGATGTAATTCCCCCCTACAAAAGGGGATGGAAAACACATTATTGCATTTATATGTAATCTTGTAGTAATTTTACGGATTTTGGCTCTTATAAAATTATCTCACTTTTGTTGCCAAAATTTTTTTTTTTTTACGCTTTTGGCCCTAAAGTCCATTTTTTTTACGGATTTTGGTGCTAAAATACATATTTTTACGGATTTTGGCACTAATAAAGTTATGTCACTTTTGCTGCTAAAAATCAGTTTTCTTTCTTACAGATTTCGGCACTACAATATTTTTTTTACAAATTTTGGTGCTAATAGAGTTATCTTGCTTTTGTTGCTAAAAATAAATTCTTTACGGATTTTGTCACTAAAATCCTTTTTGTACGGATTTTGGCGCTTTTAATGTTATCTCGCTTTTGTCGCTAAAATACAGGTTTTTTTTTTAAAGATTTTGGCTCTACTTTACGTGTTTCTATGGATTTTGGCGCTATTAAAGCTATCTCACTTTAGTTACTAAAAATAAGTTTTTTAGGGATTTTTGCACTAAAATACCTTTTTATTGATTTTCGCGCTATTAAAGTTACCTCGCTTTTGTCGCTAAAATACTTTTTGGACGTATTTTGAAGCTAAAGTCCATGTTTTTATGGATTTTGGCACTATTAATGTTATCTCGCTTTTGTTGCTAAAAATCCGTCTTTTTATATATTTTGGCGCTTATATATGTATCTCCAAAATCTGTAAGAAAAAAAGGATTTTTAGTGACAAAAGTTAGATAACTATAATAGCCCCAAAATCTGTAAAAATCCGTATTTTAGCGCTAAAATCCGTAAAAAAGCGTATTTTTGCCACCAAAAGCAAGACAAATTTATTAGCATCTAAATCTGTAAAAAAACATATTTTAGCGCCAAAATCAGTAAAAAAAGTATTTTTAGCGACAAAAGCAAGATAACTTTACTAGCGGCAAAATCAGTAAAAAATCGTATTTTAGTGTTAAAATCCATTAAAAGTATTTCAGTGCCAAAAAAGTAAAAAACTTATTTTTAGCGACAAAATCTGTGAAAAAAGCATTTTTAGCGTCACAATCGAGAACTTTATTATAGTCAAAATTTTCCAAGAAAAGGATTTTAGCGCCAAAATCCTTAAGAAAAAAAGTATATTTAGCATCATTGGGGCAAAAATCTTGAATTACGCAAAAAATTTTAGTGACAAAAACATGATCAATTTATTACATATGGATTGAACGAGGACACTTGTATGCAGAACTGAAAAAAAGTATAAACTTTAACACCCACGTAGGAGGGACTAATCTCCTGGGTGGGTTTCCATTGAAAAATCGTGGCAAAAAAACATCCGCCGCTTTCCATAGACTCCTGTAATAAATTTTCTGCCCTGCTCTGCCGTTTTTCAGAACATGTTACAAAAGACGACCAGTAAAAAAAACGAGCAGAAAAATAAAGCTCAATGGAGACAGCGGGAGGTTTTGACAATAGAAGTCTATGGGAGCTGCTTACAGTCGTTTTCTCAGTGTTTTTAGAAAATGAAAAACGCTGAAAAAATTTATGTTTTTCTGTGCAGTGTAGACAGAGCCTAAGGAAACAGTGTGACAGAGTTTACCTGTTGCTTCAGCCTTCTCTTACATAGCACACAGGCGTCTGTATTACACTGCTGCTGGTGTGCACATGATGTAGACTTATTGGCTCACCCCTGCACTGTGGACTCTCCCAGCTCAGGAACCTACAACTGTCATCACAGTCATCCATCAAGCTGTCATGTGCCAACTTGGCCCGACTTCAGAGCTCTCTTAAAGGGCCAGCGCTTTTTTAAAAACTGAAATACAGGTGAAATGCTTTGATTTTCCTAATGACGCTTATTGGAGAAAGTGTTTGTATATTAGTCTTCTGTTACTTCATGAGGTTTGTCTGAAGGTGATAGGTACTCTTTAAGTCCAAAGCAGTCTTATACCTTAAGGGGTTAAAAGAAAAATAAAGTCTTATTACTGGGAAAAATGCAGAAAAATAAGAAGAAGAATAAATAATAAAGTGTGTGGAAGCATTATAGGATTCAATTCCGCCTTTACTACAGAAAATGTAAATATGCCTGATACTTTACAATAGGGCAATGTGTGCCAAGGGTAAAGCTTTATATGTACATATCATTCTTGTTCTATGCATATTTATTGGTCTTTTGTTCTGTACATTATTATATTTTGGGGGAATATTTTTGAATTGTAATATTATTACTATTATGGTTCACCTTAAAGGGAATATGTCATCAAAAAATGACTTAGGGCAACATGTATGATTTTTGGCGTTAAGATGCCAATTTAAATGCGCATTATATTAGTGCAGAATGCGCCTGACTTATGAACCCGCTCTACTGCGGGTCATAAATCAGATGCATTCTAGCGCATAAACGTCAATTCTGGCTCAGGTAAACCACTTTGAAAGATATACATCTGATTTTATTTCAAGTGTAGTCGTCTTTACTTTTCTTTTTTCTTGATTAACATGAGCTAGCAGGATTGTGGATAAAGTGAATTGTGAATCGGTCACAGTAATCACTACTTTTCTGTAAACCCAAAATACCACATTATACTGGGGTGCCCAGTTTTCCTCTACTTAGCTCAATTGTTTCAAACCATGAAATCAACTCACAACACCATATTTTATCTGTGCAAAAAATATTTTTTTTTTGGTATATTTATACTTTCCATTGATATCAAATAAAACAATACATAAGGGGGCATGTATGGAAACTTTCTAGTTCTATGACTTTCTTTGTTGCCCTTAGCAACTAATCAGAGCTCCCCATTTATTTTTTTCAGAGCACTATATGAAATGAAAGGGTAGCTCTGATTGATTGCTATGGGCAACAAAGAATGTCTTAGACCTGGACAGTTTTCATACCTGTAGTCTTTAGTTATGGTATAAAAACCTGCAGTACGCTCAGTCCTCATGGTGTTTTCCAACTATAGCAGTCCACAAGCTATTGAATTACTTCATGTAAGTCGGAGAGCTCCAGGCACACCTAGGTTGATACAGTGATGTTTTGGAGGACCACCCCTCTGTGGCAAGCACTCGGTCAAAGTCCTGCTTTATAACTTTAAAGCAGATAGTTGACAGCACTCCAGGGATATGATGCAAAGAATGAGAGTATCACTATCATATCATTTGGAGTCTGTAGATATACACTGAATAAACTCTCATTATTTGCATCATATCCCTGGAGTGCTGTCAACTATCTGCTTTATGGCCAAGGGGATCCTGCCCAATTTTGACTAGCACCCTGACAGTGAACTTGCCTTTGGAGTGCCACTCAAATATTTGAACTGCTTTTTAACTCTGCAGACAATGTTGACAAATTCCTGTTAGTGAATTGCAAGGAAGGAAAGGTCTGAAGAACTCATTTAAGAACACTGTGAAATTTGTATTCCTCAATAGAAGTAGATGAGGCATAATCTTTTATCTTCTGATCTTAGTTTACAAATCCAAAAATCTATCATTTCTGTAACGGTGTCCACATGATATGCTGTATCATGATTAATTACAGATGAGGGAATATGCCATACATTTTGCTGTTGGCATGACTGTCTTACAAATTGCAACTGTGATCTGTCTTATCAGCTGCTGACATATTGTGAAAACTGCTCCTGTCTCCATAACAGGTAACTGAGCTTGGAGTATGTATCATTTGCATATTTAATTAAAAACAACAGATTGTTACTATACTATTATGAAACTGACGACCAAGGTGCTTAAAACAAGCAGTGGGCTATTATTATGTACAGGACAGTAATGTGGTCTGTTAAAGGGGTATCCTCATCATATTGATTAACTGTAAACATGTGGTCAAGGTTAAATAAAAATTATTACCAAATATATTGTTGTTCCAATTTTGCTATATTTCGCAGCTAGAACTGTTCTTATCCCCTTCTTGTTTACACAAATTTCTCTAGTTACTAGCCACCTCTCATTGCTGTAGCCGCTGCCTCGAGACATCACTCCCTGCTGGGTCTTATCAGCAAGAGGGAGCTTGCCTCTCAGTCTCTGATATTATCTTTCTACTGAGATTTTTTTTAACCCTTAGAGTTACTAACCTGGTAGTAGCCATGTACCATCCTATCAGGACTGCAAGGCACATGTATGCGTAATGTGATATGTGTAAGATAACAGTTTTTCTCTCTCACTAGAAGTTTCCTCTCATGACAAATACTGCTTTGCTAGCTTAGATTTATAGCCAGACATCCTTATTAGATAGTACTATTAATTTTCACAACTCCTGTATCAGTAATGTTCCTGCAGTGTCGGACTGGCCCACTGGAGGAACAAAGGATCTGACACAGCAGGGCCAGGCACCACAGGGTGTCGGACCTGGCCCACATATCATTCCTAAGAATGCCCGAGCTCTTTGCCCCAAGTGCTCAGAGGCATTTATGTGCGGGTGCTTAGCTATTCGGCCTAGTAAGTCTATGGCCCTAGGTCTTAGATGTACTAGGGGACGTCCATGCATCATCACACAGGCAGCATGATGCTGTCATTTCCTTGTGCCGCCTGTGCTGGGCTTTACTAGTTGAAACCCGGCCTGCTCGGACTGTCACTCATCAGGGAACGGGAAGAGGTGAGTTTATTTTTATTAACTTTTTCATCTAACCGGGTCTGCCTGGGGCCTATCTACTTCCTGCCTGTCTACCTACACACAATCTACCTGCTTATCAAGGGGCAATCTACAAACTGTTGGAATACATATATATATATATGTATATATATATATATATATATAATATATATATATATAATATATATATATATATATATATATATATAGAAAAAAGAAAAATTTCAGCAGCACTTCTTCAAGATGTAAATGAACGAGGGTGCCAGTATTACAACTTTATTAACGACCTGGGCCCAATGTCTTCCTGTTAATAAACTACAAAATGTCGCAGCATCAGCAGTTAAACGTGAAAAAATCAGGTGTTTATTCCAACATGTTACATGTTGGATAAATCACTGATTTATTTCACCGTTATCTGATACGCTGTCGACATCTCTTTCCGAGTTTTATTATATATATATATATATATATTATATATATATATATATATATATATATATATATATATATATATATATATATTAATATAAATGGCTATTTTGCATATATAGATGAGGATACAACAAATAAAACATTCCTTCCTAACTGAAATGCAAACATATCACTGTGTCCCACAGAATTCTAGTGGGGGCTTTTGTATAATGCTAGACCATGAGTTTCCGCATTCTACAAGGTGTCACCAAGATATTATTCCTTTGCATTTCAAGGGAGGATAGTTTTCACCAAACAAAGTTAAACTGATTCTGTTAATTAGTTTTACATTAGCCAATCAGATGATGTTTCATGTTACCCAATGTGGAAACATTTTATAAAAATTGATAAGAGAATTGTGAAAAGGTGTGTGGATGAATGGAGGTATAACATCAAGGTACTAGGTATATTCATCCATAACTTTCTGGAGAAAGAGCTGTCATAATTGCTGTTTTTTGGGACTGAAATCTAAAATAAAGGCTTCATCTCTGGAAAAGAACCGAGGTTGTCTGTCCTGGATATTTACCTGGCGGTGGTAAAAGGTGGACACGCTCTATAGTTTTCTCATAAGAACTATAGAGCGGTATGTACCTTGTTGCTCAGTATAATACTACAACACCTACCTGGGGGAAATCTACCTTCCTGCCTAGGGCTTATCTACTACTTAGCTAGGAGCAATCTACCTACTTACCTGGGGTCTAACGACTACCTACCTATGTACCTGAGACCTAACTACCGCCTGCCTAACTAGTGGAAATCTACCTACCTGGGGTCTATCTAGTGCCTACCTAACTACCTAACTACAGTCAATCTACCTACCTACTGGGGCCTAACTACTGCCTACCAGCCTTGGGGCGATCTACATACCAACCTAGGGGAAATCTACCTACCTAGCTGGGGCTTACCTATGGACAATCTAACTACCTACCTGGGGCTTAACTATTGCCTACCTACCTAGGGGCAAATATGTGGTGGTGATAGGTGGTGGTATTCAGTCACTATGTGGTGGTGATATGTGGGGGTATTATTAAGTCACTATGTGGTGATGATATGTGGTCATGATATGATGGTATTATTCAGTCACTATGTTGTGGTGATATGTCTTCATGGTGTGGTGTGGTATTCAGTCACTATGTGGTGGTGATATGCAGCTATGGAATTGCAGTATTATTCAGTCAATATGTGGTAATGATACGTGGTCATTGTGTGACAGTATTATTTAGTCCCTATGTGGTGAGGATATGTGATCATGTGGTATTATTATTCAGTAACTATGTGGTGGTGATATGTGGTCATAGTGTGGCGGTATTTGGTCTTAGTGGAATTGTTGGTAATATTAGCCCTGGGATTCTTGGTTTATGTAGTGGTGTTATTTAGTAACTGTATAAACATTATTTAGTAGTTTTATACTTAGAACTTTGTGTTATAACTTTTTATTTATTTTTATTTATTTATATAAAATGTATAATTCATGGGAGGGACACATATATATGTAGCCTTTTATGCTTACCACAGGTGTCCTGCTATAATTAGGTGAGGGAGATTCAGAAGACCCAGTGCCCCATCTTGATTACAGATTAGTGTGATGATGATCACTTTGTATAAGTTGAAGCAAGACTGGGCAGGGGCACCGTGCAAGTGGCAGAAACAGCAAGGCTGTGACGGTCTGGAAGTGGATCTACTGGACCACCACAGGCGATGGCGTAAGCCCGCACCAGGGAGTGGAATCAAAATAGCCCCGGAAATTCCCCAAAAAGCCCGCCGCAAAGGGGGTTGGGCCTTGCTGAAAACGGGGTCTCCCCGGTCCCTTCCATTTGGCTTGCTTGCCGCTTTGGGGCCAAGGTAAGCGAGGGGTAGGGAACCCGGAAAGGAAGGGGGAAACGGGGCGGGGCGGAAATTTTCTTTGGTTTCCGGTTTAAACTTTTTGAGGGAGGTTGGGTACCCCTTTTTAGGGAATTTAGACAATACAAAAGGTTTTTTTCCAACTGGTTTTCACCCAAGGGATCCACGAGGGCCACCGGGAAGGGGCCGGCCCTTAAAAATAGGACCCAGTCCCCGTAATGACCAAAAACCCGGCGCACTCCCCCTTTAAAATTTAAAAACTGCCGGGCGCGCCCAAAGGGGCGGAGCCCCCCCGGGGGGCCCCGAAAACAGGCTGACAGGGGTCCGGGTAATTTAGGGCCGGAGGGGACGGAAAAGGTGAGGGGGACCCCCAAACCCCGACTTTGCGGGAGGGGGGCCGCGGGACCCAGGAAACGGATGCGCCTGCGACCCGGGAAAAGTGGTGAAGGGGCGTCATTACAGAAACCCCCCCCCTTTGACCCCCAAACCCCTTTGGGGCCCCCCTTCCTTACGGGAAATTGGGGAATTTTCTGGATGAGGCTGGGGTTTCAATTTTCCCCCCGGCTCCAAGCCCCCTTTTTCCCCCGGCCCAAACCCCCTTTTTCAGCCCCTAAAAAGTTTTTTTTTTCCTTGGTTCCCCTCATCCCAAAATTTCTTTTGACCTCAAAAGCTTTGGGGGCGCATCACCCCACAGACGGAAAAAGGAAAAACCCTTTTGGGAAAAGCCTTAAAGGGACCGGGGTTTTCAGAAAAGCTGGGGTTAAAAGGTTTAAAACCGGGCTTAGGGCCGTGTGGGGGGGGCGGGGGGGGGGAGGGGGGGGAAAGGGGGGGGTGGAATTTCGCCGGCCCATAGACAATCCTGCTAGGGCGGCACGTTACGCCGCTAGAAAGTGAAATGTAACTATCTCCCCCCACCTGGCGGATTCCCGGGGCTGAGGGGGGGAAGTAATCCATAGTTCTCTATGAGAACTGGGGGTTTTACCGAAAATAAAAGGGCCGTTTTCACCTGAAAAATTTGCGCCTTCGGCCCCATAATTCGGCCGAAAAAAGGCCCATTTTAAACCGGGTGAAAATGGAGACTTTAAAACGAGTGGGGTTTCTCTTTAGTAGGGGGAAGCCGGAGTTTTTGGACCCCGGGGTTTAAAGCGGCTGTTTGAATCAAATGGTCCCGGGAAAAGGGGGGCCCAGTTTGTGAGAAGGCATCTTAACCCGGGACATATCTGGGCCGGGAAAACCCACACCTTTTCCCCCGGGGGGAAAAAAAAAGGGAGGGAGGATTTTTTTTTCGCCCCGCTTGCTTTTTTTTCATGTGCTGGGAAGGGCGCGGACAAGACTGACGGGTCGGGGGAAAAGAGGGCCCTTCATGTTTTGGGAAAACTACGGGTTCCCCCCCGGGGACTCGGAGGAGGTTGCCAGAGGGAGGGGGAGGGCGGGGATGAAACCCCTACACAATGTAAAAGGGGAGACCCCCCGGGGACTCAAAATCAAGGGGAGTTAAAAGAGAACTCCCCCCAATGGCAGAAATTTGGGGCCCAAAATTCATCTTGACGTGGGGAACGAAATGGCAAAGGTAACACCCAAAAAACTGGTTGCCCCTCTCCCCCGGGCCGTTCTTCTGTGGGTGGAGGCAAAAAAGAAAGTCGAGCTTCCCCTGAATTTTGGGTTACACGGGGCTCCCCAAAAACCGGGAGAAAACGAACCCCCCCGGTCCGAGAAGTTTTGCTGAGGGGGGTCCTTTTGTGGGAAACCCAAACGTGAAGGAAGAATAGCTCCCCCAAACGGGGGCAAGGGGAAAGGCCCTGGCAACGGGACACAATTGCCCATTTTGGGGGAGAACGATCCGTGATCACCCAAAAAAAAGGTTGTTTTGCCAAAACGACGGAGGGAGGTCATTTATAAAGCCCAAAAAAAATTTTTGGTCCAAGGTTGAGTTGGAATGGGGAAGTGGCTGTAGTAAAAATGGGGTTTGTGACGTGGAAATTTTTTTTTTCCCGGGCCAAGGGGTCACAAGAAAAATGAAGCCCTTTAAACACCCCTTTTTAAAGCTCTGGCCCCCAAATAAAACCCGGGGATTCCAGGGGGAAAAGGTTTTTTGGGGCCCCGGGGATAAACCGGGCACCAAAGGGAGCAATGTCCCCATTTTAAGATACGTCTGCGGAAACCCGGGGCCGCATAAGCCCTTTCCCAGGAGGAACCCCCGGGAGGCCCCACGAAGCCAAAGAAAAAGCCCGTTCTGGGGGAAATTATGTTTTTTGGGGGTTTTATTCTTCCCCCCCATGTCGGAGGCATGGGAGGGGGCGTCCGCTCTAAATTTTCCTTCCTGCAGGCCTAAAAGGTGGATCGGAAATCGAACCGGGAGAAGAAAGAGGACCACCTAGCCTGGCGGGGGGTTTAATCCGGGCCCTCGAAATTTTGGGTTTTTTGGGGTTTCCAAAGTATTAGGGAAGGGGAAAGGGGCACCCTCCAGCGAAAACCCCCCACTCCACCGGGGCCAAATTTTTTGGCCAATAGCTGGGGGTCCCCAATTTTAAAATTCCCTCGGGGGACGAAAAAACGTTTTTGGGAAAAAGGGGCCGCACGTTACGTCTTACCCGGGGGCCCTTTTTTTTGCGTAAGAATTTTGCTCTGGCTCCCACAAGAGGCATCCATTTCGACCTTTAAGGGGTTTGGGGGGGTTTCCGGACGTGAAAGGGTTTTGGATGCCGGGGGAAAAGAAGGAAAGACTTGACTTAGAAAACCCCTTTCTTCGGCCTCAAAGGGGGCCCAAACTGCGGGGAAGGGTTGTTTTTTGGGGGGGCCCCACTATCGGAGCCACCAGGGGAAAGGAATGGGGGATAAATTGGTATTTAGTTGCAAAAGCCCAAAAGCGCTGTATACCCGGGAAACCCGACGGGGCGTGGCCACTGCAACACGCTGCAGTTTCCCCGGGCCCAAATCCGTGGGCCCTTTGGGTCAGAAATACGTAACCCAGAAACGGGGGGTATCTGAGGGAAGAGGAAACTTCCCTAGCTTGGTTTTTCGGGGTTTTTGGGACCACCTGGAAAAACGTTTCAACACCTGACAAAAACATGACTGCGGGGTTCTCGAGGCCCGGGTGAGTACACCGGGAAATGTCATAAAAGGTTTAAAACCACCACACAGGAAAATATGGAGGTCTCTGAAACGTCATTCACGAGCTCCTGAAAGACGGCAGGGCATTAAAACAGTCCGGAAAGGGGACCCCGGGACTAAAGGTTTCCCCTCCCTGGTTTTTGAAAAGGCCCTCTTCCATTCATCGCCCTTTCGGATTTTTGGGCCAAGTTGTAGGCCCCTCAATCCAACTTGGGAAGATCTTTGCCCCCTGCAGGCTCCCAAAAAGTTCTTGATCAACGGGAAAAAGATTTTCGATTTTTTTACCGTGGGCTTTTTCAAAACCCCCGGGAGTTTTATGCAGGGCCGTAAGGACCGTCCTTCTTTTTTTTAAGAAAAAGGAACCCCCCCCACCCCGGGAACCCAGGACTTCCGGATTTAAAAATTTTTTCCTGATATTCTCCCGGATGGGACTTGGGGCATGGCCTGGGGCTCAGGGAAATGACAAATGGGTAAAACCGGGCCCCGGGGGGGACTGGTAAAACCCCCCAATAATTCCCATTTGGGGCCCAACGTATGGACGATTCGGAGGGGAAAACTTTTTGGCTTTTCTCAGAACACTTTGGGTGCTCCGATATTCCCCCGGGCAACGGCCCTGAGGATTCGAGCGAGAAACAGGAAAAAGGGCCCCCCCCCCCGGGCGAGGGGGCCACCAAAAAACGCCCCCTACATTGGGAAACCCCCAAAGAATAAAACCCCTCCAATGTCCCGCCAGGAAAGGGGAAATGGAAACCACACCATGGGAGGGCCGAGAAGGACCGCCGACGAGGGGAAGGCAACAAATTTGAAAAGGGGAACTTTCATTTGAAACGCCCCAACGTTGGGGGGACGTTGGGTTGGTTGGGCAAATGGATGGTGTGTAAGGGAGCTCCCCCGCTGAGGATGAATGACAAGCGGTTTTTTTTTCCAAAGGAACCCCGGAAGCCCGATTTCGCTTCACTACCGAGATTTGGTTTGGGTGAAAATTTTTCCCGGGCCCAGCCCGAATCCCAAAAAGCCGGGATTGGAACGAAGGGGGCCAGGGCCCCCTGAACGGGTTGCACGGGCACAACAGGGTGGGGGGAGGAAATTTCACCTAGGAATTCCTCTCCAAAAAGATCCTAGGGGCGGAAAATTTCCCCCAGGGTTGGGGGGCCTGGGGGCAATTCCCCGGGAAATTTCTTGGGGTGCCCAGTGAGGGACAAGTTTTCCCTTTGCCGACCCTTTGGGCCCCAAATTTTTTGCTAAAAGAGAAAAGGGCCCCATCAATTTTGCATGGGCCCTCGGTGGGTGTTTGGGGGCTGTGGCCGGGAGGCCTCTGGGAAAAACCGGTGCCCGGGAGGGGAAAACCGGGGATTTGGGCTACTGACCCCTCTTGTTTGAAGCTCCCCCTCCCCTTTAATAAGGGGTTCGTTTATGCGGTTTTTGCTAAAACCCAATTTAGGGCACTGAAAAACGGGAGGTCTTGCGGGCCCAAAACGTCCTTAAATCCGGTTTGAGAGCCCTTTTTTGAAAGATGGCCACAAGCGGGCCCCGTTCCATTTACAGTTCAGAAGCCAGAGTACGGAAAATTTCCCCCGGTATTTTCCCCTTTTCAACAGATCCCCCCGGGGTAGGTTTAGTAGGGCTGTCTCAGCGGAGGTTTCACAGCTGGTTCAAGGGCATTGCGGGAAATCATGAGGGAAAAGACCCGAAAAATCCGCCCTCACTTGGGTCGTTTCCCTTTTCCCCCAGAGGTTTTAGCCCCTGCCAAGGGGCCCTTCCCCCGGGGAGGAGGCTGACCTTGAAAGCCCCTTTCGCACTTCGGACAGGAACTGATTTTGCCAATTTTGTTTAAGGCATAGGGCATTTGGGGGATGAAAACCCCCCCAAGTTTCGGGCCCCCGTCGAAATTACTGGGGGTGACAACCCAAAATTTTTGGGGCCCCTCAGAGGGCCCCAGGGGAAACCCTAGAGGCAGGGACAACCCTTGGGGATGGCGAGGGTTTTCTTTTGCTTGGAAAGGTGTTTAGCTGTGAACCCCTAGAGGAGGGGTTGCTGAAACTTTGCCCCTTTCTGCGCGTTTTTGTTGCGGTTGCTTGACCACGCGGGGGTAATGTTGGCAACGCTTGGCAAAAGGGAAATTTTTGGGGGAAACCTTGGCCGGGTCCCACTGTAACGGTTTTGGAGGGGGATCCTTTGGGCCCCGCGGCGTGGCGTAAGCCCCCACCGGGGTGGAATTAAGTAGGCCCGTATTCCCAGAGCCCCCCCGCAAAGCGGGATGGCCCCTTTCTGCGGGGGGGTCCCACCAGGGGAAATTCCACTGGCGGGGGGTTGCCTGCGGGGGCGGCCCAAAAGTAGGGGGGGGACAGGGGAAACGGCAGGGAGGGGCGGGAGGGCGGGGGGCGGGAGGGGGTCAGGACAGGGGGCCCCCTGTTCGTAACTTTGACAGGCAGGGGGAACAGGGGTGGCGGCAAAGGGGTTTGTGGGCCGGGAAACATAAACTGGAGGTTCTTTCACGGGTAGGGGACCCGACAAAAAAGGGAAAGGGTTTTTCCAAAGGGTATACACCAAAAAATAGGGGAGGGCCGCCCGGGGAAGGGCCGGGACTTAAATAGGGGCAGTGCCCCCCAGTGCCCGGCGCAAGCGGTCCCTAGGGGCGGAGCCAAAGCCCAGGGGACCGAGAACCCGGTGAGCAGGAAAATGGCCGGGTAATTTGGGTTTCCGGGGAGGACGGGGGGTTTACGGAACCCCCAACCCCGACGTGCGGGACGGGGCTCCGTGGAGAAAGGGGCCACGGCGCGCCTGCGACCCAGGGCGTGGGCGCCCGGGGGGACCCATGACAAAGGCAAAGTGGGTCCCTAAAAAAAAAATCCCCCTGGTGGGTTTTTAGGTTTGCTCAGCCCGAACGTGCTCCTGTATAAGGGTCCCCTAGGGAAAAGGGGTAGCGCCCTAAAATGCCCAATTTACTGGGTGTAGACTTGCCCCTTCAACTTAATAAAAAAGTTGAGCCTGAAGTGTTACAATTTGTTTTCACAAATTTTTGGCAAAAATTCTTTAAAAACCCTTTTTTTGGTTAGTAAAACAAACTAGATTCTTATCACAGTCTATACAACCTACTGCAGAAAAATAATAAGTCGCTTCAAAATGGGAAAAAAGGTTTTCAGACATTTAATTTTTCAAATGAAAAATCAATTCTTTTTTTTTAAAATTGGGGTTTTTTTTGCAAAAACGTTTCATGGGTTCCCACAAAAATTATTCGATGGGTCACAGGGGGAAACAATCAAATGTTGATTTTGTTTTCCCCCGCAATTGGGCCAAATTTTCCTCCAAACATTCCCATTTTGTATACCAGCCTTTCATAGGAAAATGTGTTTAAATGAGTACATATCTGGTTCAGTGATTGAACATAAAATGGTTATTAAAGGGATGTTCTGAACATGCTGTTTCGCAGAGACACATCCAGCTTCAGACTCACACTTCCTGTTCAGGTTGTGGGTGGTTTTATAGCAGTGATTAGGAAATCAAACTCTACCCCCTTTCTAGCAATTTTTGTTACAATGACTTTACCCGCTGGATTTTTTTAAATGCATGCAAAAGACAAAAGAGCTCTAATGGTTAAAATTGTTGATTATTTAGATAAACAAAATCCTGGGCTACTGATCAGATTCAGCAAGGAATGACAAGACCATGGCTGGATGGCAGCTTGGAGTAATCAGAGTAGAAAGAGAACAAAGACAGGTGGTTGGTAACATAGATAAAAACAAACAGTAGGTAAAATTGCAGCGTACGGCACTGCAAGGGGGCAAGGAAAAGGGGAGTGGGAGGGCGTATTGGGTTGGGGCCCCTTTCCCCGGTGACTAGACTCCTTTAAAAACCCCCTCAGCCTGGGCCTGGCACATATGCAAAAAATGTGGGGGGACCATAACATGGAAAGGTAATTTTTTACCCCAGAGACGGGCCCCCCCGTTGGTGGGAGTAGTCCCCTTTCCTGCTGTATTGCTATTGTGGGATGTAGGGAGGTGCCCATGATGTTGTGCAGGAAGCAGGAGGCAGATGAAGGGTTAACATTCAGTAACAAGCAAAACCCCTCCCTTTTATTTACTGGCAAGATTTTATACATGGCATTCCTCTTTCAGTTATATTCAGTCTTTTCTCAACTTGTGTTGCAGCTAGCAGCCAGTAGAGTTCCCTTTAAAATAAATCCCTTAGTCAGATGCAGCTTGGACTTCAAGGAGTACTGTAACCCCAGGAGAACTGACATCCTGTAGCAACTTCCAGCTTTCACTGCAAAGGGATAGCATAGTGACCCCAGGAGAACTGGATATAGATGGGCCAGGCCAGAGGCAACAATCTGGACACCATCTGATCCGCAGGCCAGGCGCGGGACTCACTATTGCACTGCTTCTCATGTACACACCTTAGTGTACCTGTCCAGAAGATCCACTATACTCTGCTAGGCAGCAACTCTCTCCATAAAGTTCTTTAGTATCTTGCAGGAATCCATGACCATTAAATAGGGCTGGGGACAATACCAGCTGCAGTCTGGCAGAAACCCAGGCTTCAAAGGATTACGTTTTTCCCTTCGTCTCTCTGTAGTTTGGCAATCACTCCAAACCACAGATCTCACTAAAATCTGGAATAACAATATTAATTAATATAAGGCCAATTTATAAGCTTTTGAGGTACTCACTCCTACATACCTACCCCTCCCAACTAGGTTACCATAGCAACTAGTCTTCACCACTCCCTCCTGGCTACATAGCAGATACATTCACAGACAGCAATATTATCACCATGACTTTTACATAGTGCAGTTACATGTCATCACTATCATCATATACTCCAACACCATAACCTCTTTACTCATTTTAGTGCAACAATTCTGTAATGTACACAAGGGCAGAAAGGGTTAACGTCCTGTACATTACAAAATCTCCTTTATCTAATAGACAAAGCAAAATCAAAACAGTAATGTATTTGGTTAAAGTCTTTATCTCCACTTACAGTTGAAACTAGAAGTTTACATACACTATATAAAAAGATGCATATGCATGTTTTTCTCACTATCTGCAGATAAATCAGAATAAACCTTACCTATTTTAGGTCAATTAGGGTTACCAACATTTTTTATGTTTGCCAAATGCCAGAACAATGAGAGAGAGATTTTTTTAAGGTATTTTTATTACTTTCTGCAAATTCAAAAGTTTCCATACACTAAGATCACTATGTCTTTAAACAATTTGGGACAGCCCATATGATGATGTCATGTCTTTGGAAGCTTCTGGTTTATTGGCAACATCTGAGTTAAATAGAGACACAGTTGTGGATATTTTTTTTTTTATGCACACCAGAAACACACTGATTCTGTGCATAACATCATAGGAAAGTCTAAAGAAATCAGCCAAGAAATCAGGAAGAGAATTGTGGACTTGCACAAGTCTGGTTTATCCTTGTTTATAATTTCCATACACCTAAAGTTGCCTCATTCAACTGTAAAACAATTAAATGCAAGCACAAGCAAAATGGGAATATACAGCCATTATACTGCTCAGGAAGGATACAGGTTCTGTGTCTCAGAGATGAATGTGCTTTGGTCTGAAATGTGCTTATCAACCCAAGAACAAAAGCAAAAGACCTTGTGAAGATACTGACGCAAGCTGGTAAGATTGTGTCATTCATTAATCACAGTGAAATGAGTACTGTATCAATATGAGATGAAAGGCCAATCTGCCAGGAAGAAGCCATTACTCCAAAATAAACATATAAATGCCAGATTAATGTTTGCAAATACACACAGGAACAAAGACCTACATTTTTGGAGACATGTCCTGGGGTCTGATGAAGCTGTTTGGCCATAATGACGATTGTTACATTTGGAGGAAAAAAAGGGAGAAGCTTGAAAAGCTAAGAACACCATCCGAACTGTGAAACACGGGGGTAGCAGCAGCATATTTTGGGATTGTTTTGCTGCAGAAGGGACTGTTGCACTTCACAAAATAGATGGCATCACGAGGAAATAAGATTATGTGGCAATACTGAAGCAACATCTCAAGACATCAGCCAGAAAGTTAAAGCTTGGTTATAAAGTCGCTTAAGGATAACCAAGTCAATGTTTTGGAGTGGCCATCACAAATCCATAATCTCAATCCTATTGAAAATGTATGGGCAGGTGTGAGCAAGGCGACCTAGAAACAAGGCTTGACTACACCAGTTGTGTCAGGAAGAATGGGCCAAAATTCTTACCATCCATTGTGAGAAGCTTGTGGAAGGATATCCAAAACATTGGATCCAAATTAAACAGTTTAAGGGCAATACTACCAAATTTGAATGAAATGTATGTAAATTTTTGACTTTGTAGAAAGTAATAAAAATGCCTTAAAAGTTAATCCTAATTGACCTAAAACGGGTAAAATTTATTCTGATTTCATGTCAGATAGTGAGAAAAACGTATATATGTGTCTTTTTATGTAGTGTATGTAAACTTCTGGTTTCAACTGTACATATTAAAAGCTAATCATTGTGGTGAGAAAACTCCTTTAATGGAACATACTTAACTTGGATCTCTATTACTAGTGTTGAACAAACAGTAAAAAGTTCTAGTTCGATTAGAACATTGAACTTTTGTGAGTCCGGTTCGAGTTCTATACGAACTCAAACTCAAACTTCAAACCCCATTACATTCTATGGGAGAAGATGTTCTGGTTAATTTTTATACTTATACAGGTGAGGAGAAGCTGGAATTACCATCCATAACAGTAAATTGAGATCCTAAAATACTTCATTCCAGTCAATGGCTAACTGAAAAGATGTGGACAGATTGCAAGCAGGGGTGTAGCTATAGGAGTATCAGAGATTGCAGCTGCTACGAGGCCCTGAATCCTGAGAGGGCCAAAAAGCCCCTTTGACACATAGGAGATTTGGAGACAGTGTGTTATACAATTAATGAACCCCCAAAACAGCAAAAACAGAACTTTTGGGCATTGAGTATGATTTAGCAAATCCAAGCACTCTGTATAATATATAACCATGTATAGGAGAGTTAGGAATTATGTGAGCCTGCAAATGTCGCCAAATAACAGCTTCTGAGTGTGGGAAAGATGCAGCCAGTAATACCAAACTCCCTATATATTGCTGTCTATGGAGAGGAAAATGCTATCGAACTAACTCTTGATTTCCTAAGCTTGCTGCATACCCCCTAAGTAACTACATAACTGATCTAAATAGCAGCTTTTCCTGTCTAAGATCGCTAATAAACAACTCTTGTGCCTGCATGCAAGCAAGCAGACAGACAGAGAGCAGTCTGTACAGTACAGAGAGTGAGCTGAAAATGGTGTTCACAAAGCAATACAGTGAAATATATATAACATGGTCATGTGATTTTAGCAGCCAATAAGAGCCCTATATCTCAGCGATGACTTTTTGACACTTCTCTGTGCTCTGCACTGATTGGATGGCCGACAAAATTGCAGAAAGGTGATTGGATGGCGGCCAAAAATTCAGAAAGCCACAGAAAAAGAAACTGAAAATAGTGTGTTGAACTATAACTAGAACTTTATTCGAATGAACAGTAAAATGTTTGGTTCGGTTCGAGTTTTAAAAATTAAATAAGTTCTACTAGAACTTAACTTTTCTAGAACAGTTTGATCAACACTATGTATTACTTGTGGGTTACTACTGAATGGAAACCTGTTCTTTTTAATAAATGTATTAACTATCTGATACATGGATTGCACAGTAAAATACAAAAAATTGCAGGTTACAATGAACTGTATAAAATAATTAGACAAAAGTGGATAGTATTTTGTTACTTATGGATTTGGATGTATTGAAAACTGAGGCAGAAAACTGACAAATGAGGTTTAGCATTGATAAATGTAGAGTTATTTATCTGGAAAGTGAAACTACATGAAGCCATTACATACTTAATGGGAAAACAATGGGTAAAACTGATATAAACATGGACTGTCAAGGCAAATAAAATAATGGGATTATATATAAAGGGGCATGAATGCACATGATGAAGCCACTTCCATTTTATAATGACTAGTCAGACCGCACATGAAATATTGCATACAGTTTTGTGCACCAGTGTACAATAAAGATGTAGCATAACTGAAACAAGTTCAAAGACTGGTAATAAATTAAATGATTAAATGATGTTATCCAGAATATTTGGGTTATTTCATTTGGAAAAAATGCTTTGGGGTGATCTTATAACTAAAAATATCAAAGGTCAATAGAGATCTAATGGTTTATATTTCCCTATGATGGTAGCTATATGAAGGGAGAATCTACTAGTTTTAGATGGAATAAAAGGTTTCTTCAGCAACATAGAAGGGATTTATTTGCTGTAACAGTAATCATACTAGGAACTCTGGCAAAAGAAATTATCATGCTAAATTAATTTAAAAGGTGCCTGGATATCTATTTTAAAAGATATAATATTACAAGAAATACTGGATTACTGGAGCAGGGTCATTGATTCAGAAATGTTATCTAATTACCATACTAGAAGTCAGAAAGGATTACTTTCCTTAAAATGAGAACAATAATTTAATTGTTTTTATAGTAAAAACAGTAGTAACAAAGAAACAATATATGCAGACAATGAGCTTTAATACAAGGCCGAATGAAATTGGCTTTTGCAACGATAATTCTGACAATAATGAAAGGTTGCTACCTTTTACAATGAGTGCAGAACCAGACAGTAGAAGGGAAAACTTCTAGACCTAACTTTAAGAATTGGGCTAGTTAGGATGTCATATGTAAAGGCTTGGTGTTACCTGGATAACAGTGACCACAATATAATATGTTTTCATTCACCTTTAAAGGGGTTGTCTGGCTACAAAGATTGGTTTTCAGCTTAAAGATCTTTAAAAAACAATCAACTTTCAATATGTATCAATTACCATTGCCCCCACTTGGTTTTCCAGATATCTCTTCTTGTAGTGGCACCGAGCCTGCCTCAGGTCCCTATGTCACTGACGCTGTTGTTCTTTCTAATAGCTGCCGGCTCCTGTTTTTTTTTCAAACAGGTCGGCGCCGGGAGCGCGCTAGTTCACTCCATGCGCACTCCCTCATCTTTTCTCCCGTCCTCTCTTCCTGCTCTCAGCACAGAGCGCACAAGCAGTGAGTTAAGGCATTCAGCTTCTGCCTGTCACTCCCCCCTTCACCTCTCCGTCGAGTTAACTGCTGTAGCGCTGGGCCAGCAGGATTCTCTTCTAATGATTTTATTACTGCCTTAAACACGCGTGTGTGGGGGGGTGGGGGGGGGAGCGAGATGTATGTTACGTGTTACACACGCTGTCTCACAGAAGAACGAATGTGTTTTTGACTCAGAAGATAAGTGCTCGACAGCTATTTCATCCTTTATCCGAGGAAGCAAATAAACACTGGTGAGGAATGTTGCAAGGAGTTAGAGGTAATCTTCCAATCAAGTCCAAAACTACTAACTAATTGTGTTTGTCTTGATCGTGGAAGCTCTGTCTCCCGAGCTAATGCAGAATGAATTATTGCAAGCAAGGGGAGGGGAGCACACCAGTAAAGAGCACCTAGGGGGGGGGAGGGGGAGGGGGTTAGAAAAAATGCAAGCCGCCCTCGTTTTCAAGAACAAAATGAAAAACGGGAGAAAGGTGGGCAAAAAACCCGAATGAGACCCCCCTTTAAAAAATATATTAGAAAAACGGGGTACTGAAACAATAACCTCAGGAAGGCCAACTTTCATTAGCTGAGAGATGACCTTAGTGGCATAAACTGGGGCAAGGTCTTTAAAAATATAAGTAAACAATCTAAATAGGATAATTTGTAAGGCATCTGAAATAGGTTCTATGAATTACCTTATTGGAGAATACTCCTTAGAAACAAGAGAAAAATATTTGGTTAAATAAAACTCTAAAATGGCACAATAAATGATGAAAAGAAATCATTTACACTAGTGAAGCGAGAGGTTGTGACTAGTGGTGAGTCATGACGATATCCGATAGTCGATAACAGATTATCGCCGATGCCCTTTAAAAGTCATGGAGAGGAACAACCCCTTCTTTTACACCCAAACAGGGGTGGAGAAGCTGGAATAAAAATCCACAACAGTAAATGGATAGTGCTAATCTTAGGGAAGACAATTAGGGAAAAAGGTCCAGAAAAAAAAGACAGCTTTCACTATCCTGCCTGTTCCACAGTAGGCCCTTAAACTTGAGACCCCCGAAATTAAAAAAAGCCCGAAAACAGTATTTTTTGAACCCCATTTTAGTTAACAGGACAACTATGCCTATCCCGGGCCGCAGCATGACCCCCAAAAAACCCCGCAATGCCCACAGATTAAAAATGCCCGAAAAAGGAGTCTTTCAACCACCATTTTTGTTTAACAGGACATTGACTAACCTGTCCTGTACCGACATGATCCTCAAAACCCGCATGACCCACAGATTAAAAGGGACGGAAAAAAGGGGTCTTTGAACCACCATTTTTTGTAACGGACATTGACTATACCTTCCTTACTACACATTTCTCCTTTAAAATTCTGACCCCAATTAAAAGTGCCGGGAAAAAAGGGTCTTTGAACCACCATTTTGTTTAACTGGACATTACTATACCTGCCTGGACCACAGATGACCATTTAAAACCCGCTGACCCACAGTTAAAAAGTTCCGGAAAAAGGAGTCTTTCAACCAATTTTAGTTGAACGGGCATTGACTATACCTGTCCCGTACCATAGATACCCTCAAACCTGCATGACCCACAATTAAAAAGTCCGGGGAAAAAGGGAGTTTTGGGAAACCCCCATTTTTTGTTAATGGGGCATTGACTATATGTCCTGACCCCAATGAAAAATAAACCTGTTGCCACAGATTAAAAAGGCCGAAAAAGGAGTCTTTGAACCCCATTTTAGTTAATGGGCATTGACTATACCTGTTACTGGACACAGTATGACCATTAAAAACTGTCTTTATCCACAGATTTAAAAAATGCCCCAAAAAGGGGTTTTGAACCACCATTTTTGTTGAACTGGACATTGACTATCTGTCCCCTACCCCACTGAACTTTAAAACCCGTCTGACCCACAGATTAAAAAAGTCCGGGGAAAAAAGGGGTCCCCTTTTAACCCCCTTTTTTTTGAAATGGACATTGAAAATTTCCCCCGGGCCACAGCATGAGCCCCAAACCTCATTCCCCAGATTAAAAAAAGCCGGGAAAAAAGGGGTCTTTCCAATACCATTTTTTGTTTAATGACATTTTTATACCTGTCCTGGACCCCAGTATGACCCTTAAACCTGTCTGACCCCCAAAAAATAAAAAGCAAAAAAAGGGTCTTTGACCACCATTTTTTGTTGAAATGGACACTGACTAACTGTCCTGGTCAAACATGACCCCAAAATGCTTGACCCCAAATTAAAAAAATGCCGGAAAAGGGGGTCTTTGAACCAAACCCTTTTAGTTTAACTGACATTGACAAATAACCTGTTCCTGGGACCGCAGTTGGGACCCCTTTATTCCGTTGACCCACAGAAATAAAAGTGCCGGGAAAAAAGGGGTCTTTTAACCACCATTTTAGTTTAACTGGACATTGACTATACCTTTCCTGGGCCCAGTATGACCTTAAAACCTGTCTGACCCAAGAATAAAAGTGCCGGGAAAAAAAGTCTTTGAACCCCATTTTAGTTGAACTGGACATTGACACCCGTCCGGCCGCGATGACCCTCAAAAACCCGCTGACCCAGGGTTAAAAAGTGCCGGAAAAAGGATCTTTGAACACCATTTTTGTTGTGGACAATTTAATACCTGACTGGACCCATATACCCCTTAAACCCGTCGACCCCCAGATTAAAAAGTGCCGGAAAAGGAGTCTTTAACCCCCATTTAGTTGAACGGGCATTGACTAACCTGTCCGGACCACAGATACCATTAAACTTTCTGACCCCCAGATTAAAAAAGTGCCGGAAAAGGAGTCTCTGAACCACCATTTTAGTTGAATGGGCATTTACTATACCTGTCCCGAGCCACAGCATGAGCCCCAAAACCCGCCCGTCCCCCAGATTAAAAAAGTGCCGAAAAAGGATCTTTCAAATCCATTTTAGTTTTAACTGGAATTGACTATACCTGTCCTGGACCGCAGTGTGACCTTATTCCCGTCTGACCCACAAAATAAAAGGCCGGAAAAAAGGGGTTTTGAACCACCCTTTTTTGTTGAACTGGACATTGACTATACCTTTTCCCGGACCGCAGTAAAACCATTAAAACTGTCTGACCCCAGAAATAAAAGTGCTGGAAAAAGGGGTCTTTGAACCCCCATTTTAGTTGAACTGGGGCATGATATACCTGTCCGGACCGCATAGACCATTAAACCTTCTGACCCCAGATTAAAAAGTTCTGGAAAAAAAGGGGTCTTTGAACCCCATTTTAGTTAAAATGGACATTTATTTGCCTGCCTGGACCCAGCAGACCCTCAAAACCGCATGACCCACAATTAAAAGTGCGGGAAAAAAAATCTTTAAGCAGATTTTATAAATGGGCATTGACTATCCATATCCTGTAACCAGATGACCCAAAAACCCGCACAGGTGCCTTTTGGACACAGAGCAAATTTCGCAATAAGAAATTAGCTATTTTGAAAAATCTGTTTTCCCAAAATGTGCTGCTAGAACTACTTGCCATTCTAAGGTGACATTGTTCACCTGACATTAGAAAAGTGAAGCAAACAAACGATGCCCCAGTAGGGGCACCGACCCGTTGAAAATCCTGCATTTACTGTCAAGTGGGTTGAAGAAATTACTGAACAAGGGGGTGAGGCTGTAAACTGGATCACGCAGGTTCAGCTGGCAGGGGCCGGATTTACCCCGGGTGTGGTGAAGGGAAGGGTGGCTCCGTTACATTAAAACAGGTCGCTGCAGGGCCCGGGGAAAAGTGGTGGGTGAAGCCCGGGCTGGTGTTGCATCTATTACAGCAGGTTCAGCTAGAGGGCCCCATTACAGTGGGGCGGTGGAGCCCAGGGTGGCTCCCTCACCATTAAAAGGCAAAAAAATTCCCTTTTGACCAGCAATGAAAACAGTCATGCTGAAGCAGGTCGGAACTGAATTGACTAAACCTCCACCTTTCCCAGTACACATCAAGACCCGGTACCTTTAGAAATTTTCTGCCTCTACAGAGCCTTCCCCCCGTAAGAGTGGGCCAATTGAGCTTCATTGGAAATGTGGGGGTTGCGTCCTGTTTACCCCGGTGCCCCTTTTCTTGGCTTTTTTTTTTCGTTTTAACCCCAACGTGGGGAGGAAATTTTCTCTGTTCTTGGGTGGCAAATTTGCTCCAACACCATGCCTCAGAAAACCCACATCTATTCAAGTCTTCCGTCCTCCCTTTACAATTTAGAGGGAAAATTTTTTATCCGCTATTTTGTACATGCCATTTTTTTAGTAATTTAATCTAGAAAAAACATTTTTAAAATAGGATGGAATCCCACCACCTCTTTGTTTCTCTTTTTAATTGTATTAAACGGGTTGTCTCACTACAGGGATTGCTAGCTATGTTAAAGATCTTGCAAAAACAAGTCATTTTGCAATATGTGTCCATTAACAGTGTCCTACCTATTCTTGTTTTTCACAGCAACATGCCCCCAAAAATTCAAAACATGACCCTTTGGCCACTCTTGACAATTGTGAAGAACAAATATCTGTTAGAAACCACATTTTTTTAAATAGGACCTGCAGCATGACCCAAAAAATTATAAAAATGACTTCTCAGCCACTGTGAAAAATTGTGAGGGAGAAATGCCACTTAGAAGCCACATTTCTGCTCCAATGGACCTTGATTATAGCTGTATCTCACAACACCATGACCCCAAAACCATTGAGAGTCATAAAAATTTGAAATATGAAGTGAGTAAATGGAATAAGTTTTTTTCATTAAACCTTGTACAATTGGTGTCTTTTACAGTCTCCTCACCGCAAAACCAGCAAAATGACCTTTTGGGAACTGAGAATAAAAATTGCAGTAAGAAATGATCATTTAAAAATTTTTTTTCAAGAGGACCATTTCTGTTTGAAGTGGAATGTGAAGTAGACCGGCAACTAATCGGTGACCTCGGCAATTGGGGCCACAACATCAGAGATCCGTGCCTGATTCATCTTGATGAAAGTCAAACGATCAACATTATTATTTTTATTATTATTTATTTTAAAGCGCCATTAGTTCCAGGGCGCTGTACATTCGAGGGGGTTACATACATAACATAAGTCAAACGAGTACAATGATAAGTGATGAATGACAATTGGCACAACAGAGGAAGAGAGGACCCTACCCTCAAGGGCTTACAATCTACAACGAGGGGGAAAGAGACAGAAGGTAGGGGCAGACATATTTGTGGAGGGTGTAGTGGCAGCAGGGTTATTGTAGGTTATAGGCAAGCCTGAAGAAATGGGTTTTCAGATTGCTTTTGAAGCTGGTGAAAGTGGAGGAGAATCTGATGTGTTGGGGCAGTGAGTTCCAGAGTGTGGGGGAAGCACGAGAGAAGTCTTGGAGACAGTTATGTGTGGAGCTGATAAGAGGAGAACAGAGGAGAAGGTCCTGTGAGGAGCGTAGATTGCGTGAGGGGAGGTATCTTGAGATTAAGGCAGAGATGTATGGTGGGGAGAGGTCATGGAGAACCTTGTAGGTCAGGGTTAGCAACTTGAAATGAATTCGCTGGGCAACGGGGAGCCAGTGAAGAGATTGACAGAGGGGAGAGTCAGAGGAGTAGCGGGGAGAGAGGTGGATAAGACAGGCAGCAGTGTTTAGAATTGTTTGAAGGGGAGCAAGAGTGCTAGACTGGAGGCCACAGAGAAGGATGTTGCAGTAGTCTAGGCGGGAGATGACGAGGGCATGGACCAGCATTTTTGTAGTGTCGAAGTTGAGGAACGAACGGATGCGAGAGATATTTTTCAGGTGGAGGCGGCAGGCAGAGGTAAGGGTTTGGATGTGTGGTTTGAAAGATAGAGCGGAGTCGAGGAGTACCCCAAGGCAGCGGACTTGCGGAACAGGTGAGAGTGTACAGCTGTTGATTGAGATAGAGAGATCAGGGGCAAGGGTAGAGTTGGATCGTGGATGGTGGAAAGATGATGAGTTCTGTTTTCTCCACATTTAGTTTTAGGAGATGTGATGAGAAGAAGGAGGAAATGGATGATAGACAGTCTGGGATACGGGAGAGAAGAGAGGTGACATCTGGGCCGGAGATGTAGAGTTGGGTATCGTCAGCATACAGGTGGTAATGAAAGCCGTGTGAGGCTATGAGCTGACCGAGGCCAAGAGTGTAAAGAGAGAAGAGTAAAGGACCCAGGACTGACCCCTGAGGGACACCAACAGAGAGTGGCCGGGGGGAGGAGGTGGAGCGAGAATGAGAGACACTGAATGTCCGATCAGTGAGGTACGAGGAGATCCAGGAAAGGGCCAAGTCCGTGATGCCAAGGGAGGAGAGGATTTGTAGCAGGAGGGAATGGTCAACAGTGTCAAAGGCAGAGGACAGGTCTAAGAGGAGGAGCACAGAGTAGTGACGTGAGGCTTTGGCAGTTACTAGGTCATATCTGTGGAAAGCTGGATGCATTTGTCTGTAATGACTCCTCCAGCTGTACTGAAGGTCCGCTCAGATATGACGCTGGCTGCTGGGCAAGACAACACCTCTATGGCGTGGCAAGCAAGCTCAGGCCATTCATCCATTTTGGATACCCAGAAGTCGATTGGGTCCGGAACATATCCAAAAACATCGGTGTTGAGACGCAGAAAGTCATGCACCATGATCTTAAACCGGTCTCTGTGTGTTGTATGTGTGCACTGCATTACATGTGTTGGTGAGGTGGTAAATAAGGATTGCGAGAGGTCACCCATTAGGCTTCTGCCACATTGCCTGCTGCTGCTGCGGCTACTTGGCGCTCTACTACTGTCACGTTGCTGACATGGTTCCACAGTGACATTATAAGAACGTGAAGCAGACACAAAAGATCACTCCAGATGATCAATCAGCAAGGTCTCCAATTCCTGCATTTTACTCTCTATTTGGGTGGGTGGAAGGAAAGTGTTGAGTTTCGCTTTGTAACGGGGAACAAAGAGGGTGGCCACCCAGTAACTGTTGTTCAGTTTAATGGCCTTAATGCGAGGATCATGTTGGAGGAAATGGAGCATCCAAGCACTCATGTGAGAGATGGAGATTTGATTTCCCAAGCCTCTGGGTCGAGGGGCAAGAGCAAACTGTTCTTCCTCATCTTCCTCTTCCACCTCAAATCCGTGCCAACCTCTTTCCAAGACAGGGACATCGGTAACATCGCTGTCCTGAATACCTCCTCCTCCTACTCCTCCTCCGCCTCAGCTTCAACACAGCCCTAACTTGCCTCAGATGATGTACCCTGAGAGCTGAGGTGCCGTCTTGCACTAGTCCTGGACCCCGAACCACTGCCTAATGAAGACTGATAAAGTTGTGAAACTGTCGGGCCTTCTAGATTCGACGGAGAGAAAGGCTCTGTGTCCGCATCTGTTTCCGTCTCCTCCTCCGTCGCTGGTGGGACCTGCTGTTTCAGTGTGTCCAACGATCGTTCCAGAACTAAGATCACCACAGTGCTCATGCTGACAATGGCATTGTCCGCACTGACCATTTTGGTGGCTTTTTCAAAACGGGCAAGGATGGTGCAGAGCTCTTTCACCTGCCTCCACTCTCGGTGGCTCAACACCCCGAGGTCCGCACCGCTGCTTGTCAGGCCATGTGTCACTTCGTACTGCGTAATGGCATTGCGCTGCTGCCACAATCGCTGGAGCATGTGGAGGGTGGAATTCCAGCGTGTTGCCACATCAACAATGAGACGGTTGACGGGGAGGCTGAGCTGACGCTGCAACGCAGCCAGGCGGGACAAAGCAGGGTGCGAACGGCGGAAGTGTGAGCTCAGACTTCGAGCCTTCCTCAGCAGGCAGTCCAGACCCGGGTAGCGCTTTAGAAATTTCTGGACGACAAGGTTCATGACATGTGCCAGTCAAGGGATGTGCTCCAGCCAACTGATCTTAAGGACGACCAGGAGATTTCGACCGCTATCGCACACCACCTTGCCTGGCACAAGGTTCTTGTTACCCAACCACCACTCGGTCTCGTTGCGAGGAGCCATCCACAGCTCCTGACCTGTGTGGGGACGGTCTCCAAGACAGATTAATTTCAACACGGCCTGATTTCTATGGGCACGTGGTGCTACCAGTAGACCTTGGGTGAAAGAACCCTGCACCATCCCTGCAGTTTTGAAGAGCATGCGCCAAGCCTGAGAGCCAATGTTACCACCAGAGACATCCACCCAGCTCACCCAGTGAGCTGTCACAGAGATATAGCGGCTTTGGCCGTGCTTACTAGTCCATGTATCGTTGGTCATATGGACTTTGCCGGACACAGATGCAGAAAACGCGCTTGAAATTTCTGATGACACGTGGCTGGCCAGGGCAGGGACGGCTTTTTTGGGACAGAAATGCCTGCTCGGCATCTGGTATTGGGAGCAGGCAAAGGCCATGACGTGGCAGAACCCATCTGTGTCCACCAGACGGAAAGGCATCATTTCCAAGGCCAAAAGCCTGGCAATGCCGACATTCAGGCTTTTGGCTTTGGGATGGTTTGGATTAAAGAGTTTCTTCTGCTCCCAAACCTGGTAGACAGAAGGCTGGCTGCTAGACTGGCCGCTGTATGGCATGCAAGTCAAACTGGTGGAAGGAGAAGGGGTAGGATGGGTCTCTGGTGGTACTCGGGCGACGGTGGAGGCTGAAGCGGAGGCTGATCCTTGATCATGACGCTGAGAGACATGGGCAGCTGAGGAACGCTTGGTGGTGGCGGAGGAGGAGGAGGTGGAGACAGAGGGTGTGACAGTGGTTGGAAGCCCGGGATTGGTGTGGCCTTTTTTCGCCAAGTCTTCCCTCCATCACAACTCATGCATTTGCTGCTTGTGACTAGACATGTTGGTGGTGGTTAAACACCTAAAATTCTTGCCTCTACTGATGTCCTGGACATTTTTGACGCCGATAAGCGAGGGGCGGTGTTTCCACTGATCATGGCTGATGGAATAATCTCAGCGGATTTGTGCGACCGCCTTCTCCCTTTTTGAGGTGGGACCCGTACCTACACTACCCCATCGTCTTCCTCCTCGTCCAGTGATGAAGCGTTCGCAAGCAAATTCTGCTGAAAAGACCACGTTGGATCCACAATGTCGTCGTCATCATCATTAACACAGGTGACTTCCTCGTCCTGACATTCTGCATCCTGGAGCTGCGGGTTACAAGCAACAGGCACTGCAAGGCGTTGCCGACCGCCTGGGAATTTTGCTGATTGACCGGCTACTCTCTCCTCCTCTGATGGCATCAGCAATTGGGCGTCAAAGCAGACAAAATCATCCTCTTTGGCCTCTTGATCTTTTGAAATGCCTTCTGACCCCAACCGCATTTTGTCATCAAAGAGGTCTTCAGAAAATGGATTATCCATAGTGGTGGGTACACGAGTAGACATTTGGGCTGCCTTTGCTTCATGTTGGACGGATGCTGACGATGATGATGACGACATCTGTGGCTGTGACTGGGAGGACAAGGAGGTAAGACTGCTGGATGCAGGTTGGATTAACCACTGAAGAAGAGATTGGCGACGCTGTTCGGTACTGAGAGTCACAGGGCACCGACCTAGGGATGACAGGCCTGATGGTCCTGCACCCGACGATCTGCTAGCTTGCGTGTTGTCGCCAGCACTGGAAGGAGCACCTTCTCTCGTATGCTATGTGTGCCAAACTGAGATTCACCGAGTGCAATAAAACTATTCAAAAGTTATACGGATGAGAAATTGCGTTTTTTGCAGCAATGAAAACACACCAACAGTTACTACAAAATTTGTGTATCCAAATTTAAGTACAACGTGGCTATTTTGAAAAAAAAACTGGGGCCGCACCACGTGCAATACAGCTATTTAAAAGTTATACGGATAGAAAATGCGTGTTTTTGCACCAATTAAATGTATACCAACAGTTACTAGAAAATTTCTGTATCCAAATTTAAGTACAAGGTGGCTCTTTGAACAAAACTGGGCTGCACCACGTGCAATACAGCTATTTAAAAGTTACACGGATAACAAAAGGTGTTTTTTGCACCAATGAAATACACCAACAGTTACTAGAAAATTTCTGTATCTAAATTTAAGTACAAGGTGGCTATTTGAAAAAAACTGGGCTCGCACCATGTGCAATACACCTATTTAAAGTACACGGATAACAAAAGGTGGTTTTTGCACCAATGAAATACACCAACAGTTACTAGAAAATTTCTGTATCCAAATTTAAGTACAAGGTGGCTCTTTGAAAAATACTGGGCCGCACCACGTGCAATTCAGCTATTTTAAAAGTTATATTTATAAGAAAAGGTGGTTTTTGCACCAATTAAATATACCAACAGTTACTAGAAAATTTCTGTATCCAAATTTAAGTACAAGGTGGCTCTTTGAAAAAACTGGGCTGCACCACGTGCAATACAGCTATTTAATATTTACACAGATAACAAAAGGTGGTTTTTGCAACAATTATATATACACCAACAGTTACTAGAAAATTTCTGTATCCAAATTTAAGTACAAGGTGGCTCTTTGAAAAATTTTGGGCCACACCACGTGCAATACAGCTATTTAAAAGTTATACGGATAAGAAAAGGGGGTTTTTGCACCAATTAAATATACCAACAGTTTCTAGAAAATTTCTGCATCCAAATTTAAGTACAAGGTGGCTCTTTGAAAAAAACTGGGTCGCACCACATGCAATACAGCTATTTAACAGTTATACGGATAAGAAAAGTTTTTTTTTTGCACCAATGAAATACACCAACAGTTACTAGAAAATTCATTTATCCAAATTTAAGTACAAGGTGGCTCTTTGAAAAATACTGGACCGCACCATGTGCAATACAGCTATTTAAAAGATACACGGATAAGAAAAGGTGGTTTTTGCACCAATTAAATAAACCAACAGTTACTAGAAAATTTCTGTATCCAAATTTAAGTACAAGGTGGCTCTTTGAACAAAACTGGGCTGCACCACGTGCAATACAGCTATTTTAAAGGTAAACAGATAACAAAAGGTGGTTTTTGCACCAATGAAATACACCCACAGTTATTTGAAAATTTCTGTATCCAAATTTAAGTACAAGGTGGCTCTTTGAAAAATACTGGGCCGCACCATGTGCAATACAGCTATTTTAACAGTAAACGGATAACAAAAGGTGGTTTTTGCACCAATGAAATACACCAACAGTTACTAGAAAATTTCTGTATCCAAATTTAAGTACAAGGTGGCTCTTTGAAAAATACTGGGCCGCACCACGTGAAATACAGCTATTTAAAAGTTATATTTATAAGAAAAGGTGGTTTTTGCACCAATTAAATATACCAACAGTTACTAGAAAATTTCTGTATCCAAATTTAAGTACAAGGTGGCTCTTTGAACAAAACTGGGCCGCACCACGTGCAATACAGCTATTTAAAATTTAAACGGATAACAAAAGGTGGTTTTTGCACCAATGAAATACACCAACAGTTACTAGAAAATGTCTGTATCCAAATTTAAGTACAAGGTGGCTCTTTGAAAAATTCTGGGCCACACCACGTGCAATACAGCTATTTAAAAGTTATACGGATAAGAAAAGGGGGTTTTTGCACCAATGAAATACACCAACAGTTAGAAAATTTCTGTATCCAAATTTAAATACAAGATGGCTCTTTGAAAAATTCTGGGCCACACCACATGCAATACAGCTATTTAAAAGTTATATGGATAAGAAAAGGGTTTTTTTGCACCAATGAAATACACCAACAGTTAGAAAATTTCTGTATCCAAATTTAAGTACAAGGTGGCTCTTTGAAAAATACTGGGCCGCACCACGTGCAATACAGCTCTTTTAATGGTATACGGATAACAAAAGGTGGTTTTTGCACCAATGAAATACACCAACAGTTAGAAAATTTCTTTATCCAAATTTAAGTACAAGGTGGCTCTTTGAAAAAACTGGGCGCACCATCGTGCAATACAGCTATTTAAAAGTAAATCGATAAGAAAAGGTGGTTTTGCACCAATGAAATACACCACCAGTTACTAGAAAATTTCTGTATCCAAATTTAAGTACAAGGTGGCTCTTTGAACAAAACTGGGCTGCACCACGTGTAATACAGCTATTTTAAAGGTAAACAGATAACAAAAGGTGGCTTTTGCACCAATGAAATACACCAACAGTTACTAGAAAATTTCTGTATCCAAATTTAAGTACAAGGTGGCTCTTTGAAAAATACTGGCCCGCACCACTTGAAATACAGCTATTTAAAAGTTATATTTATAAGAAAAGGTGTTTTTTGCACCAATTAAATATACCAACAGTTACTAGAAAATTTCTGTATCCACATTTAAGTACAAGGTGGCTCTTTGAACAAAACTGGGCCGCACCACGTGCAATATAGCTATTTAAAAGTTATACGAATAAGAAAAGGGGGTTTTTGCACCAATTAAATACACCAACAGTTACTAGAAAATTTCTGTATCCAAATTTAAGTACAAGGTGGCTCTTTGAACAAAACTGGGCCGCACCACGTGCAATACAGCTATTTTAAAGGTAAACGGATAACAAAAGGTGGTTTTTGCACCAATGAAATACACCAACAGTTACTAGAAAATTTCTGTATCCAAATTTAAGTACAAGGTGGCTCTTTGAAAAATACTGGGCCGCACCACGTGCAATACAGCTATTTAAAAGTTATATGGATAAGAAAAGGTGGTTTTTGCACCAATGAAGTACACCAGCAGTTACTAGAAAATTTCTGTATCCAAATTTAAGTACAAGGTGGCTCTTTGAACAAAACTGGGCCGCACCACGTGCAATACAGCTATTTAAAAGTTATACGGATAAGAAAAGGTGGTTTTTGCACCAATGAAATACACCAACAGTTAGTAAAAAATTTCTGTATCCAAATTTAAGTACAATGTGGCTCTTTGAACAAAACTGTGCTGCACCACGTGCAATACAGCTATTTAAAATTTACAAGGATAACAAAAGGTGGTTTTTGCAAAAATGAAATACACCAACAGTTACTAGAAAATTTCTCTATCCAAATTTCAGTACAAGGTGGCTCTTTGAACAAGACTGTGCTGCACCACATGCAATACAGCTATTTTAAATTTACAAGGTCAACAAAAGGTGGCTTTTGCACCAATCAAATACACCAAGAGTTACTAGAAAATTTCTGTATCCAAATTTAAGTACAAGGTGGCTCTTTGAACAAAACTGGGCCGCACCACGTGCAATACAGCTATTCAAAAGTTATACGTATAAGAAAAGGTGGTATTTTCACCAATGAAATACACCAACAGTTACTAGAAAATTTCTGTATCCAAATTTAAGTACAAGGTGGCTCTTTGAAAAATACTGGGCCGCACCACGTGCAATACAGCTATTTAAAAGTTATACGGATAAGCAAAGGTGATTTTTGAAAAAATGAATACACCAACAGTTACTAGAAAATTTCTGTATCCAAATTTAAGTACAAGATGGCTCTTTGAACAAAGCTGGGCTGCACCACGTGCAATACAGCTATTTAAAAGTTACACGGATAACAAAAGGTGGTATTTGCACCAATAAAATACACAAACATTTACTAGAAAATTTCTGTATCCAAATTTAATGACAAAGTGGCTCTTTGAAAAAAACTGGGACGCACAAAATAAAGGGTACAATTTCACCTCAGGTGCAAGGTGTGCTGGCCAAAAAGTGTTAAAAAAATTGCCATTTCAATGCAGGTTCAAAGCAGAGTCTGGGCTGCACAATATGCACCCTCCTTTCAAAAGCCTGTCTGTCTGTCCATCCGTCCAACCTCCCTCCCCACCCTCCGTGGCTGGACAGCGCTAGATGCTTCCTTAAAAGTCTCTTTCTAACTAAATAAGAACTAAAATTCTCTAATCTACCTATATTCTAATGTTCACAGCTAAAAGCATAGTTGTCTGTATGAATAAAGATAAGAACTGTGTCTCTGAGCTGAGCTGTCTTGAGAGACACGCAGCACATGTCTTGCTCTAATGTTAGACACTGAAAGACTGATGGTGAACAGGAAATGCTGTTCTATGCAATATGAGGTCATGTGATTTTTCCAGCCAATGACAACCATAGACATCACAGTCATGATGTTGCACACCCAGCTCACCCCGCTTTATGCTCTAAGCTGATTTGCTGGCCACCAAAATGACAGTAAACGCTGAAAATGGCGAGATAGTAATAGATTATCTGTAAGATTGTCAACTAAAATCTACTGACAGATGACATTATTAGTTATACATTAATAAGTGCAGCATCAAAGCACTAAAATAAAAGATTAAATTACCGTGTTCAGACAGCATTCATCTCGAAGTTCTGTAGGAACTAAATACTGCTGTAGACAGAGCTTTATGCTGTTAAAAATGACAGAAATACTCCTGCCATTTCATCCTCTCCTGCTTATTAGGTCAGCAGTTGTCTCTGTGTTATGTGTGTCTTGTCTGCCTTTTTGGGGGGGTCTGCATTGCAATGTTCAGTATCTTTGCTTGATGAACTGGCTTGTGCACTTGAACTTGTTGAAAATGCCAGCCTCTGTATAGAAGTTTGCATCCTGTCTGTTACTGGTTTGTTGGATTGTTCTGTCCTTTCTATTGTCAATCAGTCATGTTAGCCTGAAGTATCTTGTTTCTTGTTTCAGTCTCATTTGAACTTTGTAGTTTTTGAGTAACATAGATTTGGTAGTTGTTTAGTTTTTGTTGGGCCCTGCCCAGATTTTATGATTCCTAAAGTCATTTGCTGTATTAGGGTTAATTGTTAGCTCAGGGAAATATTTTTAAGGAAAATATGTTAGGGTTACATCAGGGATAGCGGATCTGGTGTTAAGGGTAGTTATAGGGCAAGTATTTGAGGGATAGTGTTAGGCACAGTTAGCTATAAACAATTATAGCTATTACTCTTCCATTCCTGGAGTGCATATGCATTGAGTGTATACCAAACCATTCAACTGTCTTTGTCCACCTGCTGTCGATTTGCTAAATCATCTAGCAGTGATTGTTCAATTGATATACTTTGTATTTCCTTTTCACATCACTGCTGGTGAACTTCTTGTGTTGACTGTTGTTGTTTGGATTGCACCAGGGTTGTTACACATGCTTAATATTTAAAAATTCTATAATGACTGGGTTTGCTTTACATCACTGGTGTAAAGCAAATATAGTGTCAATATTGTGAGAAAAACATAAAGGGGTCATATATGAACTTGGAAACCATAGTCCCGGAAGTTAAACCTCTATTATAGGTACAATATTTGAAGGTTTTTTCAAACTTACCACCATTCTGAGCAGAAGTCTTTACAAGCCAAGGGGTTCAGGTACATTATATAAGACAAATACAATAAAACTAAAGAACACACTGATTCGGAAGTAGAGAGGACCCTGCCTGCAAGAACTTACAATCTACATTGGAGAAGGGAAAGACAGAAGGTAAGAGATGGAGATGTTTGTATTTTGGTGTAGTGGCAGCAGGGTTATTGTAAATTGTAGGCTACCCTAAAGAGTATGGAGATGGTTTTAGTGAGGAGTTGACACAGGGAGAGCAGAGAAAAAGGTTCTGAGGAGTTGATGTTGGGTGAGAGGAGGTAATGTGAGATTAAAGCAGATACACAGCCTTGCACAAGTATTCAGCCCCCTTGAACTTTTCAACCTTTTGCCACATTTCAGGCTTCAAACATAAAGATATAAAATTTTAATTTTTTGTGAAGAATCAACAACAGTTGGGACACAATTGTGAAGTGGATCAAAATTTATTGCATATATTAAACTTTTGTAAAAAAATAAAACTGAAAAGTGGGGCGTGCAAAATTATTTGGCCCCCTTAAGTTAATACTTTGTAGTGCCACCTTTTGCTACGATTACAGCTGCAAGTCGCTTGGGGTATGTTTCTGTCAGTTTTGCACATCAAGAGACTGAAATTCTTGCCCATCCTTTCTTGGAAAACAGCTCAAGCTCAGTGAGGTTGGATGGAGAGCATATGCGTTTCAAAAGTCAAATAGAAACTCTACCCTTTTTGGTTCCGCCCCTTGCCATGCCCCCAAAACATATTTTAAAACCCATATATAGGGTTTTGGGCCAAACTTGGGAAAAAATTGTGCAAAAAAAATTTGGGGGTCCCTTTTTTTCCCGGGGACATCTTGTAAAAATAAAAAAATTTTCCCAGCTAAATTGCAATTTTTTTGGGAAAAAAATTTTTTTTTTTTTCCTTTCATTTTTACCACCAAACCCGTAAAAATATTGAGAAACCCCTGGGGGGTTTCGATATACTCACTGCACCCCGGGATAAAATTCCTTTTCGGGGTTTGTATTTTTCCAATGGGGATTTTTTTAGGAATTTTTTATTAAGTTTTAGAACCTTAGGGTGCCTGCAAACCTAGAAAGGCGCCTAAATGAAATCATATTGAAAATGAGGCCACAAAGTCCAGTAGGTGTTTCTCCTACTCGGAGGCTTGTGGTTGAGCCAAATAGCGTAACAGGGTCAGCCCCACTTTGCTTTAATTTCTGTGAAATATTTTGGGGGTTTAAAAAATTCCAAAATTTTGGCTGTTTTAAAAATACTTTTAGGGGGTTTGGGGTTTCTTAAAAGGGGGAGTCTTTTAAATGGGGGTATTTTTAAACAAACGGGCCCCCAAAAACTACGCCCAAAAAGGGAAATGTTCCCTAAAAAGCTGTGTTGGAAATTTTCTTGAAAATGTGAGAAATTACTACTGAATTTCTGAGCCCCCTAATGTTGTAAAAATAATTAAAAAAAAGCATGTCAACCTGCAGTAGACATATGGTAGATACAAACCATAAGTTATAAACTATTTTGGGGGGAAAAACTATCTATCTGTAATTTCACACAGAAATTTTTTAACTTTTGAACAAATTTTCACAAAAATTTTTTTATATTTTTTTACCCAAAAAAACAACGATTTTTTTGGGACCAAAAAAACTTACTTCCAAACCACAATGAGTCATGAGAAAAAAAAAAACTCCCCGGGAAACACTGAAATTCCTGAACATGGGTAGGTGAAAGTGGGCCCCAAAAATTATTCCCCACATAAATGGGTTCTATCAGGGTTTCAAAAATTCGGGGTTTTGTCAGAAAGGTCAAAACGGGTGTGGCGGGGAAGGGGTTCAAAGAAAAGGGAAAAAAAGGCTTGCATGAAACAGAAGTTAAAAAAATGAAAATTTTATAAAAAGAATCCCGGAATTAAATAGTTATTTTGAATTCGCATAATAATGTCCTCTCTCTATATGAAACTGATTGTTTAAAAAAAAAAGAAAAAAAAGAACTTCCTTGTGTTTTACTAACCTGATCAAATCTGATATTTCTTTTCAGCGTGTAATTCCACAATAACTCATTGGCAGCACACTTAGGTATGTTCTTCACTTTTTTTATAACAAATCACTTGCCCTGGGGCAAGTTTTCCTGCAAAAAAAAATTAAAAAAAAACTCTAAAAAACTGCCAGAAAGTGGCAAAATGGAAATTTTATTCTTATCTTTATTACTGAAACATTTTATTAATTTCTTTTGCCAAAAAAAATCTTACCCCCCCTAAATTTTATATTTGCAAAATACAGTAATATTATATTTTTTTTATCCATTTTTTTGTCCCCAAACCCCTACATGACATATCTACAAATTTTGGGAATTGGGCTTGACTTAATTCTATTTATTTACTCCCCATTCAAAAACTGCTGCACAACTCTTAAGCTCCCTCTAATCTCTGTCTACGAAACCATGACTTGGCTCTACATTTTTTGTTACCCATCTTTAAAAAATTAAACCCTTTCCCCCCCTCATTTTGAACCCCTTCCCCTTTTGTCTCCAAGAAATTTTTTTTGCTACACCAGTAATATGAAATGCAGTGCTTCAGATTATCAGATAAATTCCCAACATCTAAAAGGAGGTTGGACTTAAAGACATGTCTTTTTATCTGTATCCTACTTCATTTAACAATATTTCACACACGCCATGCACTGAAATGAATTTAATATCTGTACATACATAGTTACTTTTTTGGGTATGAACCCTTTAAACCTTTGTTTTCCCCCCTTTCTTTTTTTAACAGATTGCTGGATTATTGCACAAATCCACATAATTTTTACTTGTTATATCACCCCTGTTTCCTTAAAGATTGTAAGCTCTTGCAAGTAGAGAACTCACTTATCTTATATAAATTATTTAGTTTGTTACTATATATTTGATTTGGCCTCTACATAGGAATCGGACTAAACAACTAGTGTATGACTGGAGATGAGTGGATGAGGCCTGCACTGCTGACTGCCTTAAAACCCATTGTCAAATATGGAAGGATTTACTGTATAGTTTGAGGTGCAAGATCATGGCCTACTGTTATTATTATTGTTATTTATTTTTTTAAACTAAGTCAATCTTTTTTTAAAAAGAAAAATAATGCTGAATTGTAAATAGGGCAGGGTCAGTTGTATACTTTAATACATTTAAAACTGACTAGCTTTAAAGGGGTTTTCTCACCACAATAATTAGCTTTTAAAATATAGGGAAAGGTAAATGAAGATTGCCAAATACATTGCTATTTTGATTTTGCTTTTGGTTAGAAGATTTTATCTCCTCTTAAGAGTACACAGGTCTCTCTGGTTATCAACCACCTCTTTCACCACTCTCTCCTCTATCTCTTATCTGATTGACATAAGTTGCTTGCATTCAGTTTGACCATAGTAAGTCACTCTCTGCAGAGTTTTATGTCTAGTAGCTGAGTTTATTTAACTAACTAAATGACAAGTTTTCACCCTATATAACTCTGGAGCCTTGTGTACTATGCTTTATAAATCTGTAGTCATGTCACTGTAACAGGAATAGCTAGAAACAGCAGACTTGATATGCCAATCACTACTATAGAACCACCCACAGTCTAACCAGGGAGTCTGAAACTGGATGTGACTCTATGAAACTGCATGGTGAGAAAACCCCTTTCAGTATTGAGTGCTTGAGAATGCATTGATAAAGAAACTAAGAGGAGGTCTTATTAACATCAAGACCCCCTAAAGTTGTAGAAATTTTAATTAATGCCAAGAAATGAAAAATATACATATACGGTATTTAATGTGCATTTAGCTGATTAACTTAAAAACGTCATTCTAAAAATAGAGAAGTGTGGCAATGAGCTATAAGCCCACTATCTGAAATCAAGAGGTATCCCATGTAATGCACAATTTCAAAAAGTGTCCAGAATTTTTAGTATGTAAAAAAGTATGCTTTTTGTATTGAGATGGGCAAATTTGATTCTAACAAAGTGGAATTAGTTTAGAATTTCATGAAAACTTTGATTTGAACAAGTCGAATTTGGGGGGATTCGCGGAACGAAGCGTGCTTTTGATTGATAAAAGGCCGCAAGCACATGGCGTTTTAAAAGGGGCAAAGAATCTGGGGGAAGAAGGGTGTAGCCTACATGACATGTGAGAGATGAAACCCAAACAGAGACCGACGGGTTCGTGACGTTTTCCGCACTATATAATTTCCGGTGCGACGCTGGCATCTACCGCTGCAATGTACTGTGTAAAGGGAAGGGGGCTGCCCGGGGTGCTTGTGATATCCATACTAAAAAACTCATTTTTTCAGCGATTTTTTGGGGGGGGTTTTCAGTTGTTTAGAGACTGCTTCTCTTATGTTCTAATTCTGATTTTGTGGGGTATTTGGGAAATGAAGTCCCGTGGCGTCCAAGCAGGGCATGTACATTTTAAAGCTATCTCTCATTCTTCAGAACATTGAATTTAAAAAGTTATCTAACCTGTTTCCCTTTTTTTTCAATTTTAAAAAAAACAGCGTTTTTTTCAATCCAAAAACCAATTAATTTTTTTTGGGTTTCCAATTTTTTTTTGCGCAATTTTTGATCCAGGGGTTTTTTTAAGCGTTTTTCTGCGTTGGGGCACTAAAAAAAACGTTCTTTTTCACCTCTAAAGAAAAAATTTTTCCCCGTAGCATAATTCATAACCCAAGGTTAATTACGAGTTTTTTGTTGTTTTTGGGTTCCCCCTAAAAAAAAATTCCCCTTTTAAAAACGCTACAAAGCTGGTAATTTTTGGTTGCTCTATTTCTTTTTTGCTCAAATTTTGTCCAGTGGTTAATTAAAACGTTGTTTGCTGTTTTGGTCACTAAAAAAAACGTTCTTTTTTACCTCCAAAGAAGAAATTTTGCCGTAAAACAAAATTATATCCGGGAAAGGGTTAAAATAAAGTTTTTCTGTTGTTGTGTTCCGTAAAAAAACACGGGCCCTTTTAACAGGGTACAAAACTGGTAATTGTTTGGGGCAATTTCTTTTGCGCAATTTACATCCAAGGGTTTAAATAAGTATTTTTCTGCGTTTTTACTTTTGGGAAAAAAAAATGTTTTTTTTTTCACCGCCAAAAAAGAAATTTTTTCCTCAAGCATAATTCTAAAAAAAAAGGGGTTAATTACAAGTTTTTCTGTTTTGTGTTTTCCCAAAAAACACGCCGTTTAAAAACCCCTACAAAAACTGGTTTTTAAATTTTTGGGCAGCATATTTCTTTTTTCGCAATTTACATCCAAGGGGGTTAAAATAAGTATTTTTTTTTCAGTTGTAACCCTTTGTAAAAGGAAACGTTTTTTTTTCACCCCCAAAGAAGAAATTTTGGGGTGTAGTTTAAATTTATATCCCAAGGTTAATTAAGCCCTGTTGGCTTTTATATTCAGTAAAATAAACAGTGTTTTTTAAAAAGGGACATAAAAAGTTAAAAATTTTTTCCCGCCCTTTTTGGGCGCAATTTTTTATCCAAGGGTTACCCAAGCTTTTTTAGTGGGTTTTATTTAGACAAAAAACGGGTTTTGTATTTATCATAACGATATCTTCATCAAACAGGGGTCCCGTACATTTTTTGAACAAACAGTTTTGTCGACAGAGAGGTGGCAGGCTTTTCACCTGCGGTGGCAGTGGGACAAACCCTTTTTGGGGGCAGGCCCCAGGTCGCAGGGACAGAAGTGGGGTTCGCAAACAGGGGGAAATCGGGTCAATTTTGCCACTGTGGCCCAAAACTGTTTTGCCCCTCCCGAATGTCATTGGGGCCCCCTGGCGGGCCTCCCTGTCCTGCTGTTGGGGTTTCTGCCGCACCTTCACACCTGTCACTGACGTTGCCCCCTGAGCTCTCAGCTTTTTTTTTTCCAAACTTTCCCCGCTATGACTTTATCAGGGTACATTCCCGTTTCCCGTTTTTTTTGTCAGTTTTGCCCCCCTTTAAATGCCCCTGGGAATTTTTTTAGTGGGAAGCGGGTTCTAAGGCCCGGGCCGGCAGTCAAACTGTGTGTCCCTACAAAAAAACAACATTGATGAAGGGCCAAACCAATTTCCCCCTGCATACTTAAGGGATGGCACAAATTTTTCTAGAGCACCCCCGTGGCTCTGTGCAGCCCGGAAATAGCGTTTTTAACGCGATTCGCGATATCTTCATCAAACAGTGTTTTTGTACATTTTAGAACAAAACCCTTATGTTTAGGGCAAAAAGGTGGCAGGCCTTCACCTGCAGTGGCAGTGGCACAAAAAATTCCCGGAGCCGGCCTAGGTCCAGAAAAGCAAGTGGGGCTTCACAGCAGGGGGCACTCGGCATCAAATTGTTCCACTCTTTTTGGGCCCCTTTTCTGTTTTTTCCACCCCAGAAAGTCAGGCCACTGTCTGACCCCATGCTGCGCTGTGGCCCTGCGAAACCTCCACACTGTCATTGTGCCACTCTGTGGCCTACTCCTGTTTTTGCCACCTCCAGAATGTCATTGTGCCACTGTCTGACCTCATGCTGCTGCTGTGGCTGCTGCCGTCACCTACACACTCTGTCACTGACGTTGCCACCTGAGCTCTCAGCTTGTTTTTTTCCAGCTTTCGCTGCTATGACTTTATCAGGCTACATTCCCGTTTCAGTTTTTTAGTCAGTTTTGCCCTCTTAAGTGCCCATGGAATTTTATAGTGAAGCGATTCTAAGAGCGGCGGCAGTCATCTGTGTGTCATACTAAAACACAACATTGTATGAAGACCAAACCAAGCTCCCTCTGCATATTAAGCATGGCACAATGTTCTAGAGCACCCTGCTGGCTCTGTGCAGCCTGGAAATAGCTGTTTTTTAACGCGATTCGTCCCGAAGCAATTCAGACCGAAATGAACTTTGTCGGAAAATTCGGCAAAGTCACCGAATTGAATTTTTGAGAAATTCGCCCATCTCTAATTGTAGTAAATAGGGTCTGTTATACTTAGAGATGGGCGAAGTTCTCAAAAATTCGATTCGATGACTTCGCCGAATTTCCTGACAAAATTTGTTTCGGTCCCAATTACTTCGGGACGAATCGCGTTAAAAACAGCTATTTCCAGGCTGCACAGAGCCTGCAGGGTGCTGTAGAACGTTGTACCATGCTTAAATATGCAGAGGGAGCTTGGTTTGGTCTTCATACTATGTTGTGTTTTAGTATGACATGCATATAACTGCCGCCGCTCTTAGAATCGCTTCACTATAAAATTCCCTGGTCACTTAAGAGGGCAAAACTGACCAAAAAACTGAAGCGGGAATGTAGCCTGATAAAGTCATGGCAGTGAAAGCTGGATAAAAACAAGCTGAGGGCTCAGGTGGCAACATCAGTGACAGAGTGTGGAGGTGTCGGCAGCAGCCACAGCATGAGGTCAGAGAGTGGCCCAATGACACAGTTTGTAGGTTACGGCAGCAGCCACAGCAGCAGCATGAGGTCAGACAGTGGCACAATGACACTCTGGAGGTGGCAAAAACAGGAGTAGGCCACAGAGTGGCACAGTGACACAATGTGGAGGGGCCCCGACCCCGCAAACAAACATGAGGGCAAAAAGAGGGGCCCAATGGGCACAGTGTGGATTATCATGGCGCGAAAAAGCAGCAGGCATTGAGGGGCCGACAGTTTTGGGGGCCCAAAGACATTTTTGGAGGGGCCCCAAACAGTTTTTTTTTCCCCAAGTGGGGGGAAACGAGGGTGGAAAAGGTTTTTTTTTCACAAAAACCGCGAGCGGGGTCAGGAGTGGCCCCGAAAGAAATTTTTCCCGGGGGTGGCAAAAAAAAAAAAAAAAGGAGTTTGGCCAAAAAAGGGGGCAAAATTTAAACAGGTTTTCTTTTGGGGTCCGGCCCGCAGCCCCCAGCGCATCATGAGGTCGATGGTGGGAAAATTTACAAATTTGCGGTGGCCCCAAAAAAATTTAGTAGGCCACCCGGGTGGCACAATGACAGGAGTGGAAGGGGGGGACGGGGCAGCAAAAGCATGAGTTTTTGGGAAAATGGAAAAATTTCCCCAGTGTGGATGTCGCCCGAACCCCGCAAAAGCTCACAGCCCCGTTTAAGGTTTTAGAGTGGGGCCCAAAGACAGAGTGGGGGAAGGGGTTTGGGAATACCCCGTCCCTGGTAAAGTTGGGGGTAGGACATGGGGAAAAAATGGGCAGCAAAAATGTGTGGCATCAGGCAGGGTTGGGGGGCCTTTAGAATTTGTGGTGGAAGGGAGGTTTTTTTTTAAAAACCCCGGGGGCTATTTCTAAAAGGTTTTGGGTTTTTAGGCGTCCTGGCTGGGTGTAGTTTTGACGCCCCAAGGGGGAAATTTGGTGTGTGGAAACCTGGCCCATTTCCCCTCCCCTGATTTTTTTGGACAAAGGTCGTCGTTCCAAAAAATTTCCGGGACAAAGCGGGGTTTTCCTTGGGCTAACGTTTGGGGGGCCCCCCCCTGAAAAAACCGCTCTGATGCCACACTATTGGGGCCCGGGGAAGGGCAGCTTCTCCACTACAAATCGGCAAAGTTGGGGCCCCCCATTTTCCCGTTTGGGTGCCCGTAGTCCAGCGGAAACTACTTTAAGGGGGGGGCGGGGGGGCCCAAATTGGCCCCCAAACCGGGGGGGTTAGGGGTTGGGGCTCCAGGGGTTTCTCTGCGTGTTTTGGGGGACTGGGGCCCCCTAAATTTGGGGGGTTGGAAAGGAAAAATGCTCATCAGTGGGCTCCAGAAAGGGGGTGAGGTGGGTTACCCCTTTTCCCCCAAAACCAAAAAAGACCAAAATTTTTAAAATTATTTTTTTTTTATGAAATTTTCCAGCGGGTTTTGGGCAAGGGGTTTGGGAAAACTTTACGGGGATTTTAAAAGGGGGCCTTTTAATTTGGGAAACCCTATGAGGATAGTGGAGGGCGGAGCCCTCCGAAAAACCCCTGCAACATTTAAAATTTTTCCTTTTTTTATTCAAGATGCGGAGGTTTGGGGGGAAAATATGTTTAAAATTTTTCCTTTCCCGTTACTTTTTAAAACACTTTCTTTTTTAACTTTTCTTTTAAAAACCCTTTTTGGGGGGGAGGGACCAAGCTTAAATTTCCCGAAACTTTTCCTTTTTTTTGAGGGCAAATAGGGTTTTCAAATGTTTTAAATTTTTTCTTAAATTCGAAACCTTTAAATTTGATACGTTTTGGTTTTGCCTCGAAGGAAAAGGGCGTGTACAGTTTTTTCTTTTAAAATTTCTTTTTTTCAAATTTCATTGCAAATCACGATTATCATTTTTTTGTTTTTTCCTTCTTCTTTTGTAAAGCCGGATGCCGTTTTATGCTCATTTTAAACCGTTTTTCACTTGTTACTAGTTTGCCCGACATACGGTTTCCCCAGGGGCTTTTCAAAAGGTTTTTTACCGGGGCTGCTTGCAAGGGGGGTACCGAATTTTTTTGGGGTGCCTTGGGGTTTTGGTTTTTTTGGTGATTTTTGAGGGGGGGGGTTTTATTAAAGGGTTTTGGGGGGGGGGGGGTTTTTAAAAGGGGGGGGGGGTTTTTTTTTTTTTTAAAGGGAATTTTTTTGGGGGGGGGGGTTTTGGGGGGGTTTTTTTTTTAAAAAAAGGGGTTTGGGGAAAAAATTTTTTTTTGGGGGGGAAAGGGGGGGTTTTTTTTTTTTTTTTTGGGGGTTTTTTAAAAAAGGGGGGGGGTTTTTTTTAAAATTTTTTTTTTCCGGGTTAAAAACCCCTTTTTCCCCAAAAATTTTTTCCCTTTTTAAAATTTTTTTTTACCCTTTTTTTCCCCCCCCTTTTTCCCCTTTTTCCCCCCAAAAAAAGGGGGGGGGGGTTTTCCCCTTTTTTTGGGGGGGGGGGGGCCGGGGGGGGTTTTTTTTTTGGGGGGGGGGTTTTTTTTTGGGGGGGGGGTTTTTAAAAGGGGGTTTTGGGGTTTTTTGGGGGGGTTGTTTTGTGGGGGGTTTGTGGGGGGGGGAGGGGGGGTTTAAAAAAATTTTGGGGGGGGGCCGGGGGGGGAAAAAAAAATTTTTTTTGGGGGGGGAAAAAAGGGGGGGGGTTTTTTTTTTTCCCAAAAAATTTTTTGGGAAAAAGGGGGTTTTGGGGCCCCCCCAAAAACCCCGGGGGAAAAAAAAAAGGGAAAAAATTTTTTTAATTTTTTAAAATTTTTTTTTTTTTTTTTTTTTTTCCTTTTTTTTTTTTCCCGGGGGTTTAAAAAGGGGTTTTTTTTAAAAAAAAGGGGGGAAAAACCCCCGGGTTTTTTTTGGGGGGGGGGGAAAAAATTTTTTTTGGGGGTTTCCCCCCCTTTTTTGGGGGGGGGGAAAAAATTTTTTTTTAAAAAAGGGGGGGGGGGGGGTTTTTGGGGGGGGGGTTTTTGATTTTGGGGAACCCTTTTTCCTTTTTTTTAAAAAAATTGGAATTTTTTTTTTTGGGGAATTTTTGGGGGGAAAAGGGTTTTTTTAAAAAATTTTTAAAAAATTTTTTTTGGAAAGTTCCCCCCCAAAAAAAACCCCCAAAATTTTTAAAAAAAAAATTTTTTTTTGGGGGGAAAAGGGGGGGGGAAAAACCCCCGGGGGGGGGGAAAAAAAAAAAATTTTTTTTTTTTTTTTTTGGGGGGGGGGTTTTTTTTTTTTTTTTTTTTTGGGGGGAGGTTTTTTAAAAAATTTTTTTTAAAAAAAAAAAAAAAAAAAGGGGGGTTTTCCCCCCCCCCTTTTTTTTTTTTTTCCCCCAAAATTTTTAAAAAACCCCCAAAAAATTTTTTTTTTTAAAAAAATTTTTTTTTTCCGGGGGAAATTTTTTTTTTGGGGGAAAAATTTTTTTTTTTGGGGTTTTTTTAAAAAAAAAACCCCCAAAAAGGAAAAAAAATTTTTTTTTTTTTTTTAAAATTTTTTTTTAAAAATTTTTTTTTAAGGGGTTAAAAGGAAAACCCGGGGGGGGGAAAAAAATTTTTTTTCCCCCCCCCCGGGGTTTTTTTAAAAAATTATTTGGGGTTTTAAAAAATTTTTTTTTAAAGGGGGAAAAAGGGGGGTTTTTTGGGGGAAAAAAAAGGGGGGGGTTTTTTTTCCTTTTTTTTTGGGGGGGAAAAAAAAACCCTTTTTTTTTTGGGCCCTTTAAAAAGGGGGGGAAGGGGGGGGGGGGGGGGGGGGGGGTTTTTGGAAAAAAAAAAAATTTTTTTTTTTTGGGGCCAAAAAGGGGGCCCCTTTTTGGGTTTTTTGGGGAAAAAAAAAAAAGGGGGGGGGGGTTTTTTAAAAAGGGGGGGGAAAAAAAAAAAAATTTTTTTTTAAAAATTTTTTTGGGGGGGGGTTTTTTTAATTTTTTTGGGGGGGGGGGGCAAGGGGGGGGGGGGTTTTTTTAAAGGGGGGGGTATTTTTTTGGGGGGGGGGGGGTATTTTTTTGGGTGGGGGGGGGTTTTTTTTTGTGGGGGGGGGGAAAAATTGGGGGGGTTTTTTTAAAATTTTTTGGTTAAAAATTTTTAAAAAGGGGGTTTTTTTTTTGTTTTTAGGGGGGGGTTTTTTTTTTTTTAAAATGAAAAGGGGGGGGAAAAAAATTTTTGGGTTAAAAGGGGAAAAACCCAAAAAAAGGGCCCTAGGGGAAAAAAAAATTTTTTTTTTTTAAAAAAAAATTGGGAAATTTTTTTGGTTTTTTTTTTCCCAAAAACCCCTTTTTTTGGGGGGAAAAATTTTTAAGGGGGGGTTTTTTTTTGGGTTTTGGGGGGGTTTTTTTGGGGGGGAAAAAGGAAAAAGGGGGGGGTTTATGGTTTTTGGGAAGGGGTTTTAAAAAAAGGGGGGTTAAAAGGGGTTTTTTTTTGGAATTTTTTGGGGGGGGGTTTTTTTTTTTGGGGAGGGGTTTTTGGGGGGGGGGGGTTTTTTTTTTTTCCCTTGGGAAAAATTTAAAACGGGGGAAATTTTGGGGTTTTTTTTGGGGGTTTTTTTTTTAAAAATTTTTTTTCCCCGGGGGTTTAAAAAAAAAATTTAAAAAAATTTTTTTTTTTTTTTTAAAAAAAAACAACCCAAAGGGGGGGGGGGGGGGGTTTTTAAAGGGGGGGGGGGGGGTTTTTTTTAAATTTTTTTTAAAAGGGTTTTTTGGGAAAACCCCCTTTTTGGCCAAAAGTGGAACGCCTCCCCGTTTTAAAACTGCCCAAAACTGCCCAAAAGTTTATTAAAGGGGTCAGGAAAATTTTGTCATCCAACCAAGGGAAAACACCCCTATTAAAATTCGAGGGGGGGTACCACCCCTTTTTTCAGAGAAAGGGGGTTTTTATATCTTTTGAAAAAGCCCCTGTGGGGTAAAAAAATGGGGGGGGCAAAATGTAAAACAAGTGGGGGGGGAATACGGGCCCCCAAAAGGCATTTGATCGGCCCATCCGGCTTTACAAAAAAGAAGAAGGATTTTTAAACAGAAAAAAGATAATCGTGATTTGCAATGCAATGAGGGAAAAGGGAAATTTGTTTTAAAAAACCGTAAACACGCCATTTTTTTCGAGGGACATCATAACCCTATCAGAAACTTAAATGGTGGGCGTACTAAAAAAGAGTTAAAAGTCAGTTGTTTTAAACCCGAAGGGGAAAAAATTTAAATAAAAGAAGGGAAAACTTTTGGATTTGTAAGCTTGGGTGCTCTTTAGCCCCCAAAAGGGGGGTTTAAAAAGAAAAGTTAGAATTGGAAAAAAGTTTTTATTTAAATTTTTTATGTTGTTTATTTGGAAAGGTATATAAAGTAGGGAAAACTTTTCCTCACTGGCATGGGTTGTTAAAGGAAAATTCAAATTTTTCGGGAAAAGTCGCAGGGTGTTTCAGAGGCTCCTGCCCTCCAGTATCCTTCCCCTTTTCTAATTCCATTGAGAATATGGACTAGCTTTTAAAGCCCTAAGTATTTTCCCCCCTTTTCCCATGACTTCAAAAGGGCTGTTTTCGGGTTTTTTGGGATCGTTAAAGATTAAAAGGAGGGAAAATATTTTTAAGGGGAAAGGTTTTGGTTTAATTTGCTAAAAGATGTTTAATAGCGGAAAACTATGAAGGGGCTTTGAATTTTCCCAATTTTAACAAAAAAAAGGTTGGAAAACGATTGGTATAAAATAATTGGTTACTTGTGTTTTTTGAGAAATTTTCTACCCCCCCCCAAACCCCTTTCCCCCGGGAAACCGAAGGAAGTAGCACCGGGGGAAGGGGCTAAAAACCCCCCCCCGGTCAGGGCCCTTTAGAGGAGGCAAAAAATTTCCCCCAAATAGGCAGTGGCCAACTGATAAGGAGGATTTCTCTATTTGTTTTTTGAGGGTTTTTTCTTTTCCCCTCAGCAGCTGGGGGAAAAAAGGCCCCCCCATTTTTGGGCCGGGTAGTGAGGGGTCCAAAAAAAAAGGGTGGAGGACAAAAAAGGTCATCCCTCTGCCCCGGAAAGCTAACTATTCGGGGTGTCACTTTGCCAGGCCAAAACGCATTGCTTTCGGGCCATTGCACAAGTGACTCCGAGGGGCTCCCTGCCTCCATCTCCACTGTATACTGCCACGGTGCTTGTGGGTCATCTTCCTCATCTCCATCTACCTCCTCCAGCTGCTCCTGCTCCTACTCTCTTGTCACCTGGGTAGAAAATCCACTCATTTCACCAGACAATGCTTCTGCTCCAATGTCCTCCTTCTCCTCCATTTCAGTCCCCACCGGACTCATGTGGCTGCGAGATGTAGTCGCCACGTCTCCAGTCCCCTGCCCAGACAAATTTTTCAGCATCTGTTCCAGGACATGAAGCAGTGGAATACATCTAACACAAATATCAGTGGCACACTAAAGACTAAGTAAAACGTCAAGGTATATAGGAATATTGGAATTGCATTACTGCTAAGGAAAATATGAAAAACCTGGGACTCTTAGTTACAGTATTTGATCAAAGATTGTATTAAGCTCACCTCCCAAAACGTCAAGGAGATCCCAGAGCAGGTGAGTCCCTACACTAAACATGTTACCTCACTAGGCGTCAATCCAGACTGCAACTTCAGGGAATGGTAGGAACTAGCAATTGGATTATCCTGCACTGGTTTAAAAGAGGTAGCTGAGTGTGCACCTTTCAGTGTGCACCTATGCTTGCGTTTTTCAGAGTATATTTTAGATGTGCACAGCCTTATTACGTTTTGTAGTCCATTTGAGATTGGCAATCTCATTGGCTTGCTGCACTCAGCTACCTCTTTTAAACCAGTGCAGGATAATCCAATTGCTAGTTCCTACCATTCCCTGAAGTTGCAGTCTGGATTGACGCCTAGTGAGGTAACATGTTTAGTGTAGGGACTCACCTGCTCTGGGATCCCCTTGACGTTTTGGGAGGTGAGCTTAATACAATCTTTGATCAAATACTGTAAACTAAGAGTCCCAGGTTTTTCATATTTTCCTTAGCAGTAATGCAATTCCAATATTCCTATATACCTTGAGGTTTTACTTAGTCTTTAGTGTGCCACTGATATTTGTGTTAGATGTATGCTATTGACTTTCAGTGTGCACCTATGCTTGCGTTTTTTCAGAGTATATTTTAGATGTGCACAGCCTTATTACTTTTTGTAGTCCATTTGAGATTGGCAATCTCATTGGCTTGCTGCACTCAGCTACCTCTTTTAAACCAGTGCAGGATAATCCAATTGCTAGTTCCTACCATTCCCTGAAGTTGCAGTCTGGATTGACGCCTAGTGAGGTAGAACATGTTTAGTGTAGGGACTCACCTGCTCTGGGATCCCCTTGACGTTTTGGGAGGTGAGCTTAATACAATCTTTGATCAAATACTGTAACTAATAGAGTCCCAGGTTTTTCATATTTTCCTTAGCAGTAATGCAATTCCAATATTCCTATATACCTTGAGGTTTTTACTTAGTCTTTAGTGTGCCACTGATATTTGTGTTAGATGTATGCTATTGCCTTTCAGTGTGCACCTATGCTTGTGTTTTTCAGAGTATATTTTAGATGTGCACAGCCTTATTACGTTTTGTAGTCCATTTGAGATTGGCAATCTCATTGGCTTGCTGCACTCAGCTACCTCTTTTAAACCAGTGCAGGATAATCCAATGCTAGTTCCTACCATTCCCTGAAGTTGCAGTCTGGATTGACGCCTAGTGAGGTAACATGTTTAGTGTAGGGACTCACCTGCTCTGGATCCCCTTGACGTTTTGGGAGGTGAGCTTAATACAATCTTTGATCAAATACTGTAAACTAAGAGTCCCAGGTTTTTCATATTTTCCTTAGCAGTAATGCAATTCCAATATTCCTATATACCTTGAGGTTTTACTTAGTCTTTAGTGTGCCACTGATATATGTGTTAGATGTATGCTATTGCCTTTCAGTGTTGCACCTATGCTTGCGTTTTTCAGAGTATATTTTAGATGTGCACAGCCTTATTACGTTTTGTAGTCCATTTGAGATTGGCAATCTCATTGGCTTGCTGCACTCAGCTACCTCTTTTAAACCAGTGCAGGATAATCCAATTGCTAGTTCCTACCATTCCCTGAAGTTGCAGTCTGGATTGACGCCTAGTGAGGTAACATGTTTAGTGTAGGGACTCACCTGCTCTGGGATCCCCTTGACGTTTTGGGGAGGTGAGCTTAATACAATCTTTGATCAAATACTGTAAACTAAGAGTCCCAGGTTTTTCATATTTTCCTTAGCAGTAATGCAATTCCAATATTCCTATATACCTTGAGGTTTTACTTAGTATTTATTGTGCCACTGATATTTGTGTTAGATGTATGCTATTGCCTTTCAGTGTGCACCTAATGCTTGCGTTTTTCAGAGTATATTTTAGATGTGCACAGCCTTATTACGTTTTGTAGTCCATTTGAGATTGGCAATCTCATTGGCTTGCTGCACTCAGCTACCTCTTTTTAAACCAGTGCAGGATAATCCAATTGCTAGTTCCTACCATTCCCTGAAGTTGCGTCTGGATTGACGCCTAGTGAGGTAACATGTTTAGTGTAGGGACTCACCTCTCTGGGATCCCCTTGACGTTTTGGGAGGTGAGCTTAATACAATCTTTGATCAAATACTGTAAACTAAGAGTCCCAGGTTTTTCATATTTCCTTAGCAGTAATGCAATTTCAATATTCCTATATACCTTGAGGTTTTACTTAGTCTTTAGTGTGCCACTGATATTTGTGTTAGATGTAGACTATTGCAGCTATGCTTGCGTTTTTCAGAGTATATTTTAGATGTGCACAGCCTTATTACGGTTTGTAGTCCATTTGAGATTGGCAATCTCATTGGCTTGCTGCACTCAGCTACCTCTTTTAAACCAGTGCAGGATAATCCAGTTGCTAGTCCTACCATTCCCTGAAGTGCAGTCTGGATTGACGCCTAGGAGGTATAACATGTTTTAGTGTAGGGACTCACCTGCTCTGGGATCCCCTTGACGTTTTGGGAGGTGAGCTTAATACAATCTTTGATCAAATACTGTAAACTAAGAGTCCCAGGTTTTTCATATTTTCCTTAGCAGTAATGCAATTCCAATATTCCTATATACCTTGAGGTTTTACTTAGTCTTTAGTGTGCCACTGATATTTGTGTTAGATGTATGCTATTGCCTTTCAGTGTGCACCTATGCTTGCGTTTTTCAGAGTATATTTTAGATGTGCACAGCCTTATTACGTTATGAAGCAGTGGAATGACGTTATTCATCCCGTAGTCCTGGCGACTGACAAATAACGTGGCCTCCTCGAATGGCCTCAACAAACGGCAGGTGTCATGCATGAGCTGCCACTGGCTGACATCAAAGTTACACAGGGGAGTACTCCTGTCCGCCTGGATCATCAAAAAATTGTTAATGGCCTTTCTCTGTTCATACAGTCGGTCCAACATGCGCAGGTTGGAATTCCAACGGGTGGAAACATCGCATATCAGAGTGTGTTGGGGGAGGCCGTTCTGCCGCTGCAACTCGAGGAGGGTGTTCCTGGCTTTGTAGGAATGGATGAAGTGCATGCACAGTTTCCTGGCCATTTTCAGAATCTTCTGAAGATCACTGGAAGACTTCAGGAACCTTTTCACAACCAGATTGAACACGTGCGCCATGCAGGGCGCATGGACCATCCCTCCTCGGTGCAGCGCGGACACCATGTTCTTCCCATTGTCCGTCACCATGGTTCCGATTTGCAGTTGGCGCGGAGAAAGCCACACATTGATTTATTGCTGCATGACGCGGAGCAGTTCCTCACCTGTGTGACTTCGTTCGCCAAGGCAAGCCAGGTGTAGAACTGCGTGACACCACTGTGCCCTACACATGTGGTATGATGGAGCAGTACTTGTGGAGTCTGAGATGGTGGTGATGGTGGGGAGGAGAGGCGGACTTGGCGCAGGTGCAGCAGTTTGACAACGTGGAGGAGAAAGAGGTCTCCTGTCCAAGTTGTTGGTGTGCCTGGGCAGGAAGCACATTCACCCAGTGGGCCGTAAAGGACATGTACTGGCCCTGACCGTAGTTACAGCTCCAGAAGTCCGCGCTGCCGTGCACCTTGGAACAAACCGATAAGCTCAAGGACTGACCCACCTTCTGTTCTACATATTTATAAAGTGCTGGTACTGCCTTTTTGGAAAAGAAATTACGGCTTGGAACTCTCCATCTCGGATCGGCACAAGTCATTAGTTCTCTGAATGGTGCAGAGTCCACCACTTGGAAAGGGAGAGACTGCAGTACCAACAATTTGGACAGGAGTACGGTCAGCTTCTGCACCTTAGGATGGTTGAACGCATACTGTTGTCTCTTTGCAATCGCCTCGCTGAACGACTGCTGGCGCCATGCGTAGCGAGGAGCAGGAGCATCTGGACCGGGAGATGATGGCAAAGAGAAAACAGCACCCTTCTGCAGAGGTGGTGGAGCCTTGACTGGCTGCAATGGCATGCGTGCCACTGGGCGCTGCTGCTGCTCCTGTTGCTGCGGCGGCAGAATGGACCACCACATCTGAGCCACGTTTCCCCCAGGCCACCTGATGGTGACGCTGCATGTGTTGACGCAGGGCTGTGGTGCCAACATTAACTCCGTGGCCACGCTTCAGTTTCTGCCTACAGATTCTACATATACCCATATTCGGCTCCTCCGGTGTCTTAGCAAAGAACTGCCACACCGCCGAGTATCTGATTTTACCGCCAATGCTCCGCACTCAGTGACTACTGCCGCCGCTGCCTCGCTGAGCCCCTGTGCCGCTACTTTCTTGGACCTGCGAAGCGGGTTTTCTACCCCGTGGCCGCTTGGCTCCCGACCTCACACTGCTGCTCCCTTCTGACTCACGGCCACACAACACACTTGCTGGCTGTGCCGCTGCCTGACGCGCAAGCTGACGCCCTCTTCTCCTGATGATGATGAAGCCCTTGCTTCACCCGGCTCCCAAGTGCGGTTGACTACATCATCATCGATTTGTGTGTTCATCGTCACTGCTGTCCTCATCACCTGGTATGCAGAGGCTGACCCCTCACAACATGACCTCCCATGCCACTCTCCACATCTATACTTTGCCACCTACTGCAAGAAGCAGGGGATATTGGCCCCATTTCTTTACTGCCAAGTATCTGCTGACTGTCCTCCTCAAATTGTTCATCCTCGCTATATAGTGGTGCTGAGCCCAGACCACATAGTAGATCTCTGGCTGAGGGAACCGGATGGGACAGAGGCGGGTTAAGGACAGATGAGGGCCGCTGACCCGCTCGTGGGCTATGCCAATTAAGGGTTGTGTTTGACGTTCCCACCGACTCTTGGCTGGGGTTGTCAAATGTCATCTGGGAGGAAGTGGATGACATATTTATGAAGTGCTGGTACCAATCAAGAACCATTGGGTTGCTGAACAACACACGGCCGCTAGATGACAGTGGCAGTTGTGGCCTCACCGAGTGACCCCTGCTGCGACGTCCCCTTGTTGTGCTGCGACCTGGGCCTGCTCCAGGAATGTTTGTGCCACTGCCACTCGCGGGTGAAGAGCCTGCCACATCTATGTCTGACATACTGTTTGTTCTAAAATGTACAGACACTGTTTAATGAAGATATCTGTATATGATAAATACACACCCTGTATTTGACTCCAAATGAACCCACTAAGAAGCTTGGGTAACCCTTGGATATAAATTGCGCTCCACAAATGGGCAGGAAAAATTGACTTGTATGTGCCATTTAAAAACACTGTGTATTTTACTGAATATAAAAGCACAAACAGGCTTAATTAACCTTCGGATATGAATTATGCTACAGGCAAAATTTCTTCTTTGGAGGTGAAAAAGAACGTTTCTTTTAGTGACCACAACAGCAGAACAACGCTTAATTAACCCCTGAAGCTAAATTGCGCAAAAGAAATGAGCAACCAAAAATTACCAGCTTTGTAGCGTGTTAAAATGGCGTGTATTTTACCGTAAACAACAACAGAAAAACTTGTAATTAACCTTCGGTTGTTAATTATGCTACAGGCAAAATTTTTTTTTTGGCGGTGAAAAAGAACGTTTCTTTTAGTGACCACAACAGCAGAACAACGCTTAATTAACCACTGGATCTAAATTGCGCAAAAGAAATGAGCAACCAAAAATTACCAGGTTTGTAGCGTGTTACAAGGGCGTGTATTTTACGGTACACAACAACAGAAAAACTTGTAATCAACCTTTGGTTGTGAATTATGCTACAGGCAAAATGTATTTTTTGGTGGTGAAAAAGAACGTTTCTTTTAGTGACCACAACAGCAGAACAACATTTAATTAACTCCTGGATCTAAATTGCGCAAAAGAAATGAGCAACCAAAAATTAAATGGTATTTGGATTTTAAAAAACGCTGTTTCTTTAAATGAATACAACAGGAACAGGCTTAGATAACACTTGGATATTCAATGTGCTGAAGAACTGAGCAGATAGCATTAAAATGTATATGCAGCTGCATTGGACGTACACTGGACTTCAGTTCCAATACCCCACAAAATCAGAATTAGAACGTAAGAGAAGCAGTCTCTGAGACAAGCTGTGACACCCCCAAAAAATCGCTGTATAAAAATGAGTTCTTTAGTAAGAGATATCATAAGCAGCCGCGGCAGCACCTTCCCTACTCAGTACAGTGAGAGTGGTATGAGCTCCCAGCGTCGCGCCCAGACTTATATAGTGCGGTGACGTCACAGAATCCCTCCGGTCTCTGATTGGCTTCATCTCTGCACATGTCATGCAGGCTATGCCCTTCTTCCTCCCAGAGTTCTTTGCCCCATGTAATGCAGCTATTTTATCTATCAAAAGCACGCTTCTTTCCCGCGAATCACCCCAATCTTCGACTTCGTTCAGAATCAAAGTTTTCCTGAAATTCTAAACGAATTCCACTTCGTTAGAATCGATTCCCCCATCTCTAGTTATACTCCCTAGGTTTTACAGAGGATGGAACTCTGCTCAGACAACTTCTCTCCAAGGTGAAGAATTTTTAAAGCTCATTTTATACATATCATTTGGAGCTGTCAAAAATTATATAGATACTGGGCTTTGCTTATGACAGAAATAACTAAAAAATTTAAATTGAATGTGAATAAAGAAGCTGCATATTGGAAGATCTTCGACAGACTCCATAAACAAATTGAATAATGCTCCGGGAGGCAAACTGTCATATTAAGCTAGAATGTAGATTGTTAAAGGTTGATTCTCAACAGAGTCACCATTAGTCCTGACACTAAAAAAGTTAATAGTCATGGCTAGGGAGGTGGATCCGGAGGGTCAGCCATGAAAAATGACAATAACCATGCTAGGAAGAAGAGTCTAGTGATCCCCCTGATTTTCACACTCAACCCCCACAAGAGGGTTTGGCCTTTGCCTGAGGGAATACCTAGGTCGCTAAATCTCACAGTGACAGCTGAGGTGCCTACGAGGTACCAAGGGTCAGGCAGAGGTGTGTTTGTGGTACAGGCAGAAAATGAAGTGCCAAAGGTAAAAACCGGATAGTTTGAAAAACAGACTGGCAAATGCTCAAAACTCACTAATGGAGACAAATAACTGGCAAGGAAGAAAGGGAAACGTGTCTGTATGAAGATCCAGGTGGATTGCAGTTGGTTCATGGGAAAGTTGGGTGGTGCACACTGGCCCTTTAAATCAAAGAGCCAGAAAAAGAGGCTGACAGGGAGCAGGAGAAAAAGCCCAGAGTCAGTGGGTTGCAGAGGATAAGACCCAGAGCTGGAAGGAAGCAAAAGATGAGACTCAGCAGCGAGAGATATGAAAGGGAGAATGGCGCCGGGTCAGAGGGGGAACTGCCTTTTAAATAGAATAGGGTACTATAGGCTGGGAAAGCTGAGTTGCACACGCAGGCCCTTTAAGTCAACAATGGTATGTGTTTTCACTCATTAAGGAGAAGACTGGGAGACATAGCCGTCGTACAGTGTAGCAAGGAGATACACGAGTGCAGCCAAGACTGAGGGCAGTTGGAATGATAGATAGATAGATAGTTGGATGGATTGGTAGAGGGAAGGGGGCACAGAGGGTGATGTGATCATATTATTATAGGAATTTATGAATTATATATATGCAATTAATGTTATTTTTGTGTATAAACTGTTTGAAAACTACAGTGGGAAAAAAGCTAATCAAATTGGTTTCTACTTCAAGGGGGATTTTGCCTTCTTCTGGATCAACAGTGCAGTAAAACAGGATGAACCATTATGTTACTACTAATAGGGCGGTTGTAATAATGTTTTAAAAAAATGATCTGCCACAAATGAACATGCCAAACACAGACAATTTCATGCTTTCACATAATATTTTTTTTTTTTTTAGATCTATAAATAGTTTTTTAATTAGGAAGAAACAGGTATTTTTTAAGCTTTCTGTGGACAGTGCAATATATAAACAGAGAATTCACTAAGAAGATACATATCATGTCACTGTGAATATATGCAATTTTTTTCTGCTAACATCACTCTTGCTGTCTATTTATGAATTCTGCAATGACTTCCAAGGGTCTTATGTAAAGTCAGGGCCAGTGTCAAATGACAAATTAACATGTAACCTGACAATGTAACATGTAGGATACTTTTCATGCTGTACTCATCAACATCATCATTAAGTCTGTGATTTTTTTTTTCTCCAGGGTATAATATTAAGATAATCTTCTCTGACTTAATTATGATGACGCTGTAGAAGATGCAATTAAAAAAAGGAAATTCGTTGACTATAGTCAATGCTAAAGTTTTTTTTTAAAGATTAAAGTGTTTCCTCATATCAAAATGTTTTTTAAAATACAAATGTATTTATTAATTATAATAATAAAAATAATAATATTAATAATAATAATAATAATAATAAGAAGTAATAAAAATTAAGATGGCGAATATCCCGGAAATTACGATTGCGTTTCCTTTCGCAAATTTCTCTGCAAAAAATAACATCGTTCGAATTACTTCGTCACGAATCACGTAAAAACACAGCGATTTCCAGCTGCCCAGAGCCTGCAGGTGCTGTAGAACGTTGTGCCATGCTTAAATATTCTAGGGAGCTTGGTTTGGGTCTTGCATAACAATTGTTGAGTTTGTAGTATGACACGCAGAAGACTGCCGCCGCTCTAGAGATCACGGTCACTATAAAACCTGGGCACTTAAGAGGGCAAAACTACCAAAAAACTCAGCGGAATGTTGCCTGATTAATCATGCCACAAAACTGAAAAAAACAAGCTGAGAAGCTCAGTGGCAACATTATTGACAGAGTGTGAGTGACGAGCGGCAGCCACAGCAGCATGAGGTCAGGCAGTGGCACAATACTATTCTGGAGGTGTGGCAAAACAGGAGGAAAGCCACAGAATGGGCACAATGACTGAAGCGGAGGTCACGGCGGCGAGCGTATGCATTGATGGGTTCAGGCAGTGGCACAATTGACATTCCTGGAGTGGAAAACAGGAGGAAGCCACAAGATGGCACAATGACGAGAGCGAGGTCATCGGCGGCAGCAGCTGAGGTCAGGCAGTTGCACAATGACAAGTGTGAAGGACCACGGCAGCAGCCACAGCAGCAGCAAATAGTCACAGAAAGTGGCACAATGACTACATGTGGACGACACGGCAGCAGCCACAGCATCAGCATAGGTCAGCAGTTCACAATTACATTCGGGAGGTGGCCAAAACAGGATGAAGCCACAGAATGGCACAAAACTGAGAGCGAGAGGTCACGGCGGCAGCAGCATGAGGTCAGGTATGGCACAATGACACAGTGTGGAGACACGGCAGCAGCCACAGCAGCAGCATAGTCCAGAAATGGCACAATGACACGAGTGTTGGAGGACACGGCAGCAGCCACAGCAGCAGCATGAGGTCAGACAGTGGCACAATGACTTCTGGAGGTGGCAAAACAGTATTGAGGCCACAGGAGTGCACAATCATACAGTGTAGAGTCACAACAGCAGCAGTATGCGTTCAGGCAGTGGCACAAAGACAATCTGGAGGTGGCAAAACAGGAGGACAGCCACAGAGTGGCACAATGAATGAGAGCGAGGTCACGGCGGCAGCAGCATGGAAGGTCAGGCAGGCACAATGACACAGTGTGGAGGACAGGCAGGCACCACAGCAGCAGCATGAGTCAGACAGTGGCACAATGACAAATCTAGGAGGTTGCAAAAAAAGGAGTAGGCCACAGAGTGCACAATACAGAGATATGAGTGATGGCGGCAGAGCTACAGCATGAGAGTCAGAGAGTGGCACAATGACACAGTGTGGATTCACGGCAACACAACAGCAGCAGCAGCATGAGGTCATAGAGTGGCACAATGACAGAGTTGATGAGTGGGTGGCAATACCAGTCCCTGGTAAAGATGGTGGTAGGCAGATAAAAACTGGCACAGATGTGAGGCATCAGGCGGGTGCTGCGGCATCAGAATAGTGATGAGGCAGTGTTTGAACCCAGACGACGCCTAAGGCATTGTTGTGGAATCCTGGCCGATCCATGCCTGATTCATCCCCTTGACAAGGTCAGTCGTTCACATTTTCCCGTGACAACGGGTTCTCCTTGGGGTAACGATGGCCTCCGCCGCACTCGAAACACCCGCTCTGATGGCCACACTACTGGCTGGTGCAGGAAGCTTCTCCTCCAAACTCGCATAGTTGCGTCACACATCCAGTTTGGCTGCCCCATAGTCCAGCGAATCTTCTAACAGAGGTGGCAAGTGCTGTCCCAAGTAGCCACCACTGTTTGTTCAGAGGACTGCTCCAGGACCTGCTGCTGCTGGCGACTGGCCCTCCTCACATAGGCCGGGTGAAGAAGCTGCTCATCAGTGACTCCAGACAGGTTACTACTGATGGAGCTGGACTGCTCCTTACCCCCCCACCTTCCCCCAGCAGCCGCGCAGTAGTACGTGAGCGCTGAGGAACCCCCCGGTTCAGACCTGTCAGAGGCGGGACGATGCCGCAACATAGCACGGGCAACTGATTACGAGGAATTTCCCTATAGGAGTTTGAGTTGTGTCTTCCCTCGCAATAGCAGGGAAAAAGGCTCCTATTTTGGACCGGTAGCGAGGGTCAATAGGGTGGAGAGCAGAAGTCATCCCTCTGCCGATGCGACATTCGGCTGTCTCTAGCCAGCCAAATAAAGCATGCTTCGGGCCATCAGCACAAGTGACTCCGAGGGGCTCCCTGCTCCATTTCACTGTATACTGCACGGTGCTTGGGGGGTCATCTCCTCGTCCTTCCTCATCTCCATCACCTCCTCCACTGCTCTTCGCTCCTCCTCTCTTGTCACCTGGTATTAAATAATCCCCATTTCACTAGACAATGCTTCTGCTGCCAATGTTCCTCCTCCTCCATCCTCGTCCTCCTCCTCCTCCATTTCATTCCCCACCTACTCATTGGCCATGAGATGTAGTCGCCACTCTCCAGTCCCCTGCCCAACAGATTTTTCAGCATCTGTCCAGGCACATGAACATTGAATCACTTTATTCATCCCGTAGTCCTGGCCGGTCTGACAAAATAACTCTGCCTTCTCGAATGGCCTCAACAAATGGCAGGTTTTCACGCATGAGCTGCCACTGGCTGACATCAAAGTTACACAGGGGAAGTACATCTGACTGCCTGGATCATCGAAAAAAATCGTTAGGGCCTTTTCTCTGTTCATACATTCGGTCCAACATGTGCAGGCTGGCATTCCAGCCGTGTGAAACAGCGCAAATCAGAGTGGTGTTTGGGGAGGCCGTTCTGTGCCGCTGCAACTCAAGAGGGAGTGTTCCTGCTTTACGAATGGATGATGGTCATGCACATTTCCTGGCCATTTTCAGAATGTTCTGAAGGTCGGTGGAAGACATCAGACCTTTCACAACCAGAATGAACACAGTGCGCCATCAGGCGCATGGCTCATCCCTCCCTCGGGCAGCTCTGACACCATGTCTTCCCCATTGTCCCTCTACCATGGTTCCGATTTGCTGTGGCGCGAGAAAGCCACACATTGTAATTTCTTGCTGCATTGACGCGAGCAGTTCGTCACCATGTGTGACTTTCGTTCGCCGAGCAAGCCAGGTGTAGAACTGCTGACACCACTGTCCAACACATGTGTATGATGACAGTACTTGTGGAGGTTGAGATGGTGGTGATGTGTGAGGAGAGGAGGCGGATCAATGGCCAGGTGCAGGAAAAAAAAAAAAGGGAAAATAAAAAAAAAAAAAAAAAAAAAATAAAAAATATAAAAAAAAGGGAAAATTTTTTAAAAAAAAAAAAAAAAAAAAAATTATATTATATTTAAAAAAAAAACAAAAAAAAAAAAAAAAATAAATATTTTTATATGAAAAAAAAAACAATAGGGTTAATTTAATATAAAATAAAAATATATTATAATACATAAAATATAATAATAATAAAAAAAAGTGTGAAAATTTTTTTTTTTTTTTTAGGGATTTTTTTTTTTTTTTGATTTTTATTTTTTTCTTTTTTTTTGTTTTTTGTTTTTTTTTTTTTTTTTTGTTTTTTCTTTTTTTTTTTTTTTTTTTTTAATTTTGTTATTTTTTTGGGTGTGACAACGTGAGGAGAAAGAGGCTCTCCTTCCAATTTTGGTGTCCTGCCAGAACACTTTCACCCCAGTGGGCCGTAAGGACATGTACTGCCTGACCGTAGTTACAGCTCCAGAAGTCCGCGCTGCCGTCACCTTGAACAAACCGTAAGCTCAAGGACTGACCCACCTTCCTGTTCTACTTATTTTATAAAGTGCTGGTACTGCCTTTTTGGAAAGTGAAATTACGGGTTCTTGGAACTCTCCATCTCGAACAGCACAAGTCATTAGTTTCTCTGAATGGTGCTGAGTCCCACCATTAGGAAAGGGAGAGACTGCATCCCAACAACTTGGACAGAGAACGGTCACTGCTGCTCCTTTAGGATGGTTTGGAACGCATACTGTTGTCTCTTTGCCAATCGCCTCACTGAACGACTGCTGGCCCATGAGTATGCGCAGGAGGCAGAGGAGCATCTGGACGGAGATGATGTCAAAGAGAAACAGCTCCCTTCTGCAGAGGTGGTGGAGCCATTCTGGCTGGCAATGCATGCGTGCCACTGGTGTGCTGCTGCTGCTGTCTTGTTGCTGCGCGGCAGAATGGACACAACATCTGAGCCACATTTCCTCCCAGGCCCACCGGATGGTGACGCTGCATATTTGACGCAGGCCGTGGTGCCAAACGTTAGCTCCCTGGCCACGCTGCACTTTCTGCTTACAGATTTCTACATTTACGCCATATTCGGCTCCTCCGGTGTCTTACAAAGAAACTGCCCCACCGCCGAGTATCGTATTTACCGCCAACGCTCCGCACTTAGTGACTAATGCCTCCGCTGCCTCGATGAGCCCCTGTGGCGCTACATTCTGGACCTCGAAGCGGTTTTTTACCCCGAGGCCGCTTGGCTCCCGACCTCACACTGCTGCTTTCCTGCGACTCACGGCCACACGACCCACTTGTGCAGGCTCCGCTGCCTGACTCTGCAATCTGTCGCCCGTCTTCTCCTGTACATGATGAAGCCCTTGCCTCACCCGGCTCCCAAGTGCGGTCGGCTCTACATCATCATCTATTTGTGTTTCATCGTCACTGCTGTCCCTTCATTACCGGTCTTGTATCCGAGGCTGACCTCTCATCAACATGACCTCCCATGCCACTCTCCACATCTTTATAATTTGCCGCCTACTGCAAGAAGCAGGTAATATTGGCCCCATTTCTTCGCTGCCCAAGTAGCTCTGACTGCCCTCCTCAAATTGTTCTCTCGCTATATAGTGGCGCTGAGCCCATACCACAGAAACTCTGGCTGGAGGATAAGCCGGATGGAACAGATGCAGGCTGAGGACAGGTGAGGGCCGCTGACCCGCACCCGGGCCATGCAACTTAAAGGGTTGTGTCTGAGGTCCCACCGTACTGCTTGGCTGGAGTTCCAGATTCATCTGGGAGGAAGAGGATGACCTATCAACTAAATCTAGAACCCTTGGGTACTGAACAACACACGGCCGCTAGATGACAGCGCATTTTGGCCTCACCGTTGACCCCTGCTGCGCGTCCCCTTGCTGTGCTGCGACCTGGGCCTTGTTCCAGGAATGTTTGTGCCACAGCCACACCCAGGTGCAGAGCCAGCCACCTCTCTGTCTGACATACTGTTTGTTCTAAAATGTACAGAACACTGTTTGATGATGATACCTGTATATATGAAATTAATACACCCTGTTGTTTGACTCCATATTGAACCCATAACAGGCTGGGTTACCCTTGGATATCACTTGCGCTCCACAAATGGCCAGGAAAAATCGTACTTGTATGTGGTCGTTTAATAAACACTGTGTGTTTATACTAAATGTAAAAGCACAAACAGGCTTTAATTAACCTCTCGACATGAATTAGCTACAGGAAAAAAGGGATTTATTTTGGCCGTTGAAAAGGACGTTTATGGTTTGTCACACCACAAAACTAACGCTTAAGTAATCCCTGGGTTGTAAAATTGAGGCCTAAAGGTATATGGAAGCCGCAAATATACTAGTAAGCTTTGGTACGGTCAAGTGCGTGTTTTTTTTTCTACGCCACACAACAAAGATACAGTTGTAATTTACCTTTGCTTGCATTACTGGCTACAGGTAAAATGTATATATTTGCGATGAAAATGACGGTTTATTTTTGTCAGCACACCAAAAAACACCTTAATTATCCCCTGGATTAAATTGCGCCAAAGAAATTGAGGCGAGCACAAACTAGTAGCCTTGTAGCGGTTACAATTTCGTGTTTTCTACCCACACACAAGATAATACAGTTGTAATTAATCCTTTGCTTGTTGAATTAGGCTACATGGAACAAGGAAAAATTTATTATATTTTGGCGTTAAAATGACGGTTTTATTTTTTTTGTCAGCACACCAGCAAAACAAACGCTTAAATAACCCTGGATGTAAATTGGCGCCTAAGAATTGTGCCTCACAAACTAGTAGCTTTGTAGGGTGTTACAATTGCGTGGTTTCTCGCCACACAACAAGAGATACAGTTGGTAATTAACCTTTGCTTGTAGTTAAGACACAGGAAAAATGGTATTTATTTTGAGCTTTGAAACAGACGTTTATTTTTGTCAGCACCTCCAGCAAAAAAACGCTTAATTAACCCCTTGATGTAATATTGCGCCAAAGAATTGAGCCGCAAAAACTAAATAGCTTTAGTAGGCGTGTTACAATTGCGGTTTTTACACCACACAACAAGAGAACAGTTTTGTAATTAACCTTGTGCGTGTGAAATAGGCTACAGGAAAAATTCTATACAATTTTGGCGTTGGAAAAAGTACGGTTTTATTTTTGTCAGCAAAGAAAATAAATATTATAAAATAAACACCACAAAACAACGCTTAATTGAACCCCTGGATGAAAATTGCGCAAAGAATTGAGACGCAAAAACTAGTACATTCTAGCGTTGTTACAATTGCGTGTTTCACACCACACAACAAGAGATACAGTGTAATTAGCCTTTTGCTTGTGACTTAGACTACAGGAAAAAATGTATAAATTTAGGCTTTGAAAAAGACTGTTTCTTGGGTCACACACCAGCAAAACAACGCTTAATTTAACCCCTGGATTGTAAATTGCGCCAGAAGAATTGAGCCACACAAACTAGTACTTTGTAGCTGTTACAGATTTGCGTGTTTCTACGCCACACAACAAGAGATACAGGTTGTAATTAGCCTTTGCTTGGAATTAGGCTACAGGAAAAAGTTATATATTTTGGCTTTGAATAAGACTGTTTCTTGGTGTCAGCACACACAAAACAACGCTAATTAAACCCCTGGATGTAAATTGGCGCAATAGAATTGTGCAGCCAAAAATGAAGTGTAGTTGTATTGTAAAAACCTGTTTCTTTAAATGAATACAACAGAACTGGCTTAGATCCCAACTTGGAAAGTTGAAGTGTATATGCAGCTGCAGCGGAGGCACACTGGATTTCCAGATCCAATAACACCACAAAATTAGAGATGAACATTAAGAGAACAGTCCTCTGAGACAGCTGAAGACACCCCACGGAGAAATCGCTTATATAAAAATCATTCTTCAGTAAGACTATCAGCCGCGGCATCGACCTTCGCCTGATCATTACTGTGAGAGCTGTATGACTCCCAGATCGCGCCCGGGAGTTATAAAGTGCGTGACGTCAAGAATCCCGCCGGTTCTGAATGGCTTTTCACTCTGCACATGTCATGCATGACTATGCCCTTCTTCCTCCCAGAGTGCTTTGCCCCATGTAACGCATGTGCACGCAGCCCATTTTATCAATCAAAAGCACACTTCGTTCACCGAAGTCCCCCAAAGTTCAACTTCGTTCGAACCGAAGTTTTCCTGAAATACTAAACAATTCCACTTCGTTAGAATCAATTCGCCCATCTCTAATAATAATAATAATACAAAAATATATAATTGATTGATTCTGCAATAGGTCTGGGTTTAAACATCCAGGTTAGATACAGTTTCATCAATGACACAAATATGAACCCTTTAAGGATGCAGCCAGTGGGGTATTTATTTCATCCATGCATTCCTAGACCCATTGCTTTCTGTTGCTTTTGTTGATGTAGCTGCATGAGTGCTTATTTTTCTGCAGGATGAGTTATATTTTGAATGGAAGCCTTTTGAGGAAAAAATAATGTATTTAAAAAACATTTATTATTTCTGTTTGGGGAAAATGGAAAAACAGCAGTTCTAAAATATTTTGAGTTTTGTTTTTATGGGTTTAGTTTCTACAGCATTGTAAAGGACATGGCAGTTTTATTTTATGGGTCATTAAGATTATAGTGATACAAGTTTATATAAATTTTTGTCTTACTACTTTTGCACAATAAAACACTTTTTTTTTAAAGAAAAATTGTTTTTGTGTCACCATATTCTGACTAGGGATGAGCGATTATAATCGACAAAGTTGAAATCGGCACGAATTTTAGGCTCATCGGAAATTTCCGATCACACAATATTTTAGGTGACAATCTTACAGATAATCTATTACTATCACACCATATTCAGCGTTTCCTGTCATTTTGGCGGCCAGCAAATCAGCTTAGAGCATAGAGCAGGGTGAGCTGGGTGTGCGGCGTCATGACTGATGTGTATGGTTGTCATTGGCTGGAAAAAATCACATTACCTCATTTTGCATAGAACAGCATTTCCTGTTCAGCATCAGCCTTTCAGTGTCTAACATTAGAGCAAGACGTGTGCTGCGTGCCTCTCAATACAGCTCAGCTCAGAGACACAGTTCTATGCTTTTAGCTGTGAACATTGGAATATAGGTAGATTAGAGAATTTCAGTTCTTAATTAGTTAGACAGAGACTTTCAAAGAAGCATCTAGCACTGTCCAGCTGCGGAGGGGTGGGGGCAGACTCTGCTTTGAAACTGCATTGAAATGGCATTTTTTTACCACTTCTTGGCCAGCACACCTCACACCTGAGGTGAAATTGTACCTTTTATTTTGTGCGTTCCAGTTTTTTGTCAAAGAGCCATCTTGTCATTAAATTTGGATACAAAAATTTTGTAGTAACTGTTTGTGTATTTCATTGGAGCAAAAACCACCTTTTGTTATCCATGTACCTTTAAAATAGTTGTATTGCACGTGGTGCGGCCCAGTTTTTTTTCAAAGAACCACCTTGTACTTAAATTTGGATACAGAAATTTTCTAGTAACTGTTAGTGTATTTCATTGGTGCAAAAACCACCTTTTCTTATCCGTGTAAATTTTAAATAGCTGTATTGCACGTGATGCGCCCCACTCTCGTTCAAAGAGCCACCGTGTACTTAAAGTTGGATACAGAAATTTTCTAGTAACTGTTGGTGTATTTCATTGGTGCAAAAACCACCTTTTGTTATCCGTGTAACTTTTAAATAGCTGTATTGCATGTGGTGCAGCCCAGTATTGTTCAAAGAGCCACCCTGTATTTAAATTTGGATACAGAAATTTTCTAGTAACTGTTGGTATATTTCATTGATGCAAAAACCACCTTTTGTTATCCGTATAACTTTTAAATAGGTGCGGCCCAGAATTTTTCAACGAGCCACCTTGTACTTAAATTTGGATACAGAAATTTTCTAGTAAAGTTTGGTGTATTTCATTGGTGCAAAAACCACCTTTTCTTATCCGTGTAAATTTTAAATAGATGTATTGCACGTGATACGCCTCACTTTTTTTCAAATAGCCACGTTGTACCCCTATTTTGATAGAAAAATTTTCTAGTAACTGTTCTCATTTGTCATTACTGCAAAAAACGCAATTTCTCATCCGTGTAACTTTTGAATAATTTTATTGCACTCGGTGAATCTCATTTTGGCACAGATAACGCATTTGTATGCTAATTTGTTGAAAACTATCAATTCCTAGTCCTACTGGGCAGTTGTAAATCCCTGGGACTGAAGGAAGAACACTGTTGATTTTGTGTTACGTTTCTTCCACTAGACCGCATTTCACAGGTATTTGAAAGAAACAATTCTGTTTCTATTCCTAGTTGGCTGTTGAAAATTAGAGGGATTTAAGAATAGTGATTTGCCGTCTTTCAATAAGAGACTGTCAAAAACTCTTTTATACCTTTTTAAATTTTTATCTTTATTATTTTTATCTAAATTATTTCTGAACATGTAGCAAAATGTAGGTGGTAAGCGAGGAAAGAGGGGTGTAGACTGGAGGTAGAGGTACGAGAGAAGGTGCCCCTTTCCCCAGTGCTGGCACCAACACGCAAGCCAGCGGATCTTCGGTTGCAGGACCGCAGGCCTGTCATCGCTGGGTCGGTGCCCTGTGAATTCGTAACGAACAGCTCGCCATTTTTTGTTTCTTCAGTGGTTAATGAAACCCTGCATCCAGCAGTCTTACCTCCTCGTCCCTTCCCAGTCACGGCCACAAAGGTCATCATCGTCATCGTCAGCATCCGTCCAACATGAAGCGAAGGCAGCCCAAACGTCAACTCGTGTACCCACCACTGTGGATAATCCCTTTTCTGAAGACCTCTTTGATGACAAAATGCGGTTGGGGTCAGAAGGAATTTCAAAAGATCAAGAGGCCAAAGAGGATGATTTTGTCTGCTTGATGCCCAATCGCTGATGTCAACAGAAGGAGGAGAAGGAAGCCGGTCAATTTGGCAAAAATCCCGGGCGGTTGCACGCCTTGCAGTGGCTGTTGCTTGTAGCCCGCACTCCAGGATGCAGAATGTCAGGTGAGGAAGTCACCGTGTTGATGATGATGAGGAGGGGAAAATTGCGGATCAACATGGTCTTTTCAGCAGAATTTGCTTGCGAGTGCTTCATCAATGGACGAGGAGAAAGACGATGGGGTAGTGTCAGTACAGGTCCCGCCTCAAAAAGGGAGAGGGCGATCGCCCAAGTCCACTGAGATTATTCAGCCAGCCACGATCAGCGGATACACCACTCCTCGCCATCGAAAATGTCCAGGACCTCTCAAGCCTGGGCCTTTTTCAAGCAAGCCTCTGATTCACCCAGCGATGTCATATGCCGCCTTTGCCAAAAATGCATCAGTAGAAGGAAGAATCTTAGGTGTTTAACCATTACCAACATGTCTAGTCACATGCAGCGAATGCATGAGTTGAAATGGAGGGAACACTTGGCGACAAAAAGCCACACCGGTCCCGGGCTTCCAACAACTGTCACACCCTCTGTCTCCGCCTCCATCGCCACTTCCAAGACCAAGCGTTCCTCAGCTGCCCATGTCCAGTTCAACTAAAATGGTGGTTCAAAGACTCTTTTTTCCGGCACTTTTTAATCTGTGGGTCAGACAGGTTTAAGGGTCATACTGCGGTCCAGGACAGGTATAGTCAATGTCCAGTTCAACTAAAATGGTGGTTCAAAGACTCTTTTTTTCTGGCACTTTTTTAATCTGGGGGTCATACAGGTTTGGGGCTCATGCCGTGGCCCAGGACAGGTATAGTCAATGTCCAGTTCAAAAAAAATGGTGCTTCAAAGACACCTTTCACTGGCACTTTTTAGTCTGTGGGTCAGACAGGTTTAATGGTCATACTGCGGTCCAGGAAAGGTATAGTCAATGTCCAGTTCAACTAAAATGGTGGTTCAAAGACTCCTTTTTCCGGCACTTTTTAATCTGTGTATTAGACAGGTTTAATGGTCATACTGCGGTCCAGGACAGGTATAGTCAATGTCCAGTTCAACTAAATTGGTTGTAAATAGACTCCATTTGTCCGCACTTTTTTAATCTGGGGGTCATACAGGTTTGGGGCTCATGCTGTGGCCCGGACAGGTACAGTCAATGTCCATTTTCAATAAAGTGGGGGTTTTCAAAGACTCCTCTTTCTGGCACTTTTTAATCTGGGGGTTATGCAGGTTTAAAGGGTCATGCGTGGATACAGGACAGGTATAGTCAATGTCCAGTTCAACTAAAATGGTGGTTCAAAGACTCCTTTTTCCGGCACTTTTTTATTCTGGGGATCATGCAGGTTTGGGGCTTATGCTGTGGCCCAGGACAGGAATAGTCAATGTCCAGTTCACCTAAAATGGTGGTTCAAAGACTCCTTTTTCCGGCACTTTTTAATCTGTGGGTCAGACAGGTTTAAGGGTCATGCTGTGGTACAGAACAGTTATAGTCAATGTCCAGTTCAACTAAAATGGTGGTTCAAAGACTCCTTTTTCCGTCACTTTTTAATCTGTGGTCGACGGTTTTGGGTCATCTGCGGTCCAGGACGGGAATAATGCTGCAAAAAATGTGGTACAAAGCCCGCATTTTATATTTTTCAAGTTAGTTAAATTTTTAAAATGGTGTTTAAAAGGGATCTCTTTTTTCCTTTTTTCCTGGGGAGTCAGACAGGTTTGGGGGTTTTAATATTTCTCCAGGGTAAAAATAGTTGGCCCTGTCCCAAGACTTTAATGGTCATCGGCGATAATATGTTATCGACTATCAAATAAACGTCCATGATAATTGCCCTTGCGATATCGACTATCGAATCGTAACGTTAGTTGATCACAAATCGCTCATCACTAATTCTGACACCTGTAACTATTTTTTCCTTCCATCAATGGAGCTTTGTGAAAGCTTATTTTAGGACAAGCTGTAGTTTTTTTATTGATACTATTTGATGGTACATACAACATTTTACTTGGTTTTTTGGGGAGGTGGGATGACAAAAAACGCAGTTCTGCTATAGTTTTTTCAATTTTTTTTTTACAGTGTTCGAACTGGTTAAATATCAGAATCTTATAGTTTGGGTAATTATGGACATGGTGATACCAATTATGGGCGAACATGTAAGCGTCGGCTTTCTTCTCCCTGTGTTTAAGGCGTATAATTCACCTCACTGTGCCTTACATACCGCTGTCCGAAAACGCAGTAATGCATTCTCTCGATCTACACAGACCCAAGCTTTTGCCACTTTCATATGCGCCTAACATGAGAGGGGCATCTCTTGGGGCGGTAACGCCTCACATTCAAAATCTCCAACGCATGATATGAAGTGCGGGTCGGGCAAATTAGTGAGGTGAGCATTAAGAGTCTCCGAACAAGCAGAGGACCACTTTCCAATGTGGTCTGTCTGTCGGGGGCGTTGAAGTTTGCCGCCGCCTGTATATGTAGCGCACTTTGGCGCCGACATAACATCAGTTGGCAGTTCTCACGGAAAAACCTGATCACACAGAGCATCAACGCGCCGTGAGTCTTTTATATCAAGTCTCCCTATGTGTTTATAAGTTTTTTTTATAATTACAGAGTAAAGCAACGTGTGAAAAGAAGCGAATATACGTATATGTTATAAAACACAATCTATTCTTTAATGTACTTTGAACATAGTATTTTAAAATTTCGAAGCAATTTGTTCTATTTTCAAATCACTGTTTAGACCCACTTTATGGCACATGACTGTGAATGTTTAATCACTAGCATAATGCACTACAGTGCTTCTGTTCTGTTCTCCCTTACCTTTGTCTGATTGCTCAGTAGCAACTGTGGCATCTAAAAGGTTAATATGCCCAGTTTAGCGTTATCTATGATCACAGCAGTTGTGGAAGGGTGCTCGCTATGGGTTACATCAATGCTCCTCCTATTAATAGCTTAAGTACCTACAAAATCATTATGATGTATATGTCTGTTATGGTGTGAGACGTAAGTCCTGCTTATGACAGATATATATGTTATAGTTAAGTGGTCAATATCCTGAGAGGTCATCTAACCTGGCTGTTTACAACATTGGTTAACAATTTTTAAGAAATTTAATTCCTATCATTTCAGCAAAATTAGCCTATTCTGGTTGACAAAACAGATTCTCCACTTGAGTCACTGTTTATATGTCACAGTTGTAGTGATATTTCAGACTGACAAGTAAATGTTAAAATCTTTGCATGTCAGAATTCAAAAAGATTAAATTTTTGATTTATTCACAGTAAAAGTGCATAATCAATATTTATTAGATTATTTAAAAATTACTACTGTGTAATCCTTCCCTAGGAAGAGCATCAAGAATGGATCATGTACAGCAACACATACATGTCTATAAGGCCATAGGCATTAATGGGGTTGTCCAGTTCCTAAATAAAATAATATTATGCTTCATCACTGGAGCCGGGGAACTGAGGAAGGTGAGTGTATGTGTGTGTATATATATATAGTAGATATATGTAATATAATAGTATATATATATATATTAATTGGGCCTTAATGGCACATGCCACACCGATTTACCTTCTTTCAGAAAATATTTTCTATTTCCAATTGGAAGGCTAATTACGGGGACACAAAGTTTATAACATACTATTCATGGGTGCTGTATTACAATTCTGTACAACTTGGAAGCCTTACATGCCTTTGTTTATTAGTTCATAGTCACATCAGTTTAGATGACTGTATATAAAATTCTGTATCATAACTTAACATTATTGAAGTATTCCTATTTCAATGATTAGCTGTAAACATGTAGTCAAGGGCAAATGAAGGCTATTGACAAATACATTGGTTTTCTGATTCTGCTTCCTTTCAGAGCTAGAGCAGTTCTTATATTTTGCTTGTGTACACAAACTTCTATAGGTTACTGACCACCTCTCTCTGCTCTAGCAGCCCTAGCTGGGATAGGGCCATCACTCCCTCCTGTGTATTATCAGAAGCACAGGAGCTTGTTTATCTGACAAACTTTAAACCTTTAGAGCTGTGTAACCTGCTCTGCTGTTAAAATTCCTTCACCACCAATGTCTTACTGGATCAACCAGGAATAGCAGAGCTGATATGCCAATCACTACTATGAACCACCCACAACCGCAACAGGAAGTGGGAGTCTGAAGTTGGCTGCCAACAAAACAGCTCTGTGAAACAGTTTGGTGAAAACACCTTTTTAAAGATTTGTCCAGTTTTTTTTTTATACATAAGTACATTTTAAAATACCAAAATTAAAAATTATGATAGAATTATTTGAAATGGAGAACGGTGATACTATTTAAATGGCTTCATTTGTACTCTACTTCTTATGTTTATAACAATTATGCATGATTTGTCTCCCCAACATGAGAACTGTGAATATTTGGAATAGCTACCTGAGGAGCTGGCCACAGCAAGAACAGTTGAGGGTTTCAAGAAAGACTTAGATAACTATTTGCTACTAAATAATAGTAATACTTATGTAGCTGTATAAAATTCTAGATCCAATCTGATGGAAATTTTGGGATCAGAAATGTAATATTCATTTAGGGCAGGTTGGTCCTTGCCTCATGGGCTCCGACTCTTCATCAGTAGAGGGAAACTAAGCTTAAAGATTCCCTCTATTCCTCCCTTCATCCCCATTTTCCCCACCCTTGGTTGAACTTGATGGACATATGTCTTTTTTCAACTGCAATAACCATGTAACTATTTGTATAGCAATATCTTTGCAATATTACAGAAATAATTATAGTGTGTGAAAAGAGAATTGCTCTGACAAATAAAAATATCTTAGAACTCCAACAGCTTATTGACAATTGTGTTTGAACAATCTTTGCTCTTTTTCACACATTTTCCTTTTTGAGATTTTTTTTCTGTCTGTTAAACAAAAACTGTTCTCTGGAGAGCATGTTTATTGCTAACAAATAATGATGCTTTAAATGCACAAGAACAGTGCCAGCAGAAAAGGAGGTTATTTTCCAATCAACATTAACAATCTTGAGAATTTTATAATAAAAAAACAAGAATAAAGACTTTCAAGTTACTTTGTATATTACTTTCTTTACCACAGATAATTTTTCTTAAAGTTAGTGTCTTTAAAAGATTTATTGCCATCTAGATGCTTGAAATATAAAAAAGTAATTTTTCATAGTAATCTAAGAAAGTGAAAAAATATATATGTAAATTAGTTCTGTTTTTTTGTGGACTTATCATTAACATATAGTAATGATAACCATATAGATATTTTTTACAAATAGGGAAGTTAACCAAAAGATAATGGTGGGTATCACTTAGCTTCATTCACATCATGTTTATAAACACCACAATTATAAACACAGACCAAATAAAAAAAATGTTTGCCCTAGAAATTCCCCACCATAGTATGCTTCAGGATACCTTCTTCAAAGTACCCCAAAACATACCATTTATGGAGACCAAAAATGTAACATGAATGGGAGTTTACTGCACAATTTTAATTTGCACAGTATATCTTAACATATGACAAAAAATCGGGGAAACTGGCAGTACTGTATGTTTTTTTAGCAGAACAGTAGTGTTGAAGCGATATGCGATGGCTAACGAGAATCGATCGATAGTCCGATAGTCGGGGGGGGACCGCTATCGATAAGGTTTTTCAGTAGTTAGCATCGATTATTCGCGATGACCATTAAAGTCTAATGGGAGAGCAACAACACCTTCATTATTAACACCCTAACAAGGCTGGAGAGAGCTGAAATTAACATCCACAACAATCAAATGATACTTGCGAGCATCTTACGTCAACACCACTTAGGTTATAAAAGTTCACGAAAAAAAGTCACAGACCAATTGTACTATCCCGTCCTTGTACCAGACATCCTGAACCATTAAACCTGCTTCACCCACAAATTACAAATGCCAGAAGGCAGTATGAATTTGAAAAACCATCAGGTTACTAGAATGGACTGGACATTGAATATCCTGTCCTGGGAACGCAGCATGACCCAAACCTGCATGGACCTCACATTTTAAAAAGTCCGCAAAAAGGAGGCCTATCAACCACCATTTTAGTTGAACTAGGACATGTGACTATACCTGTCCTGGGCCACGCTGAGCCCCAAAAGCCCATGCATGGGACCCCCTACATTGGTAAAAAGTGCCGATAAAGGAGGCTTCAACCACCATTTTAAGTTGACGGGACATTGACTATACCTGTCCTGGGCCCCAGCATGACCCAGGGCCGGGAGTTACAGTGGGTGCGGTGAAAGCCCAGGCCTGGCGTCCGTTCATCTATTAACAGACGCAGGTTTAAATGCCTGATGACGCACAAACGAAAACTGTGTCGTGCTGAAGCAGATGCGGAAGCGGAAGTGGTGAGAACACAGCCTCTCCTCTGTACACATCAATACCTGGGTACGCTTGCCCCTAAAGACTCCGTATAGCTGTGGACCAAATGAGCTTCACTTGGAAATACTGGGTGGTTAACGCTCCTGTTTCCACCCAGGTGCCCTTATCTTGGCATTCTTTTTCTCATTTTACTCACGTGCTGGAGGCAATGGTCCCGATATTTGTTACTCTGGTCCGGCTCCATACCCATGTCCTCTGAGAAAACCTACAAATTCTGGTTTCCAAGTTTTCCTGTACCTGCTCCCTTACATTGCAGAGAATTTTTTTAACAGCTATGTTTGATACATGCAAGTTTTTTTAGTACTTTACAATTCTAGAAAACACAATTTTTAACAATAGGATGGAATCCCACCAACAGTCTTTGTATTCTCTTTTTTTCTTGTATTAAATTGGGTTGTCTCAATACAGGGATTGAAAGCTATGTTGTAAGATCTTGAGACAAAAACAAGCTCATTTTGCGCAATAATGTGAGCCATTAACAGTTGGTCGCTACCTATTCCTGTATTCTGACAGCAACCACACCCTTGAGCCAAACTCTTGACAATTGTGAAGAACACATGTCTCTGATGAGAAACAACATCTTTTTAGAATAGGACCTGTAGTATAGCTGTCATAGTCCACAGGCAAAATGACCCCCAAAAATTCAAACGCATGACCTTGACAGCCCACTTGTGGTCAATTAGTGACTGAACAAAGTCTGTTATACAACAAACATTTTATTTAGAATAGAACCTGTATATAGGCTGCATTGCCACAGCAAAATGCCCCCAAAAATTCTCAAACAGCAGACCCCTTGAGCCACTTTAGGTCAACATGAGTGAAGAAACAAAAAGTCTGCTTAGAAACAACATTTTTTTAAAATAGGACCTGTATGAGTAATATGCAGCATTTCAACTCCATGACCCAAAAATATTTATAAAAATGACTTCTCAGGACCCACTGTTAAAAATTGTGAGGAGAAATGCCCACTTAGAAAGCCAAACATTTCTGTTACAAAGGACACATGTAATATAATTGCGTGTAAAGTCTCACAGCTACATGAACCCAAATAAATTATAAAAGTATGACTCACAGCCACTATGTTAAAAATTGTGAGGGAGAAATGGCCACTATAGTAAACCACATTTCTGTTCCAAGAGAGACCATTAATTATAGCTTATTCACAGCAAACATGAACCCCAAAAAATTATAAATATGACTTCGCAGCACTATCTAAAAAACTGTGAGAGGGAGAAATGCCACTTAAAGAAGCACATTTCTGTTACCGAAGAACAGGGACCATGATTAATTGCTGTATCTCACAGCAACATGAAACCTCAATAACCATTGACAAATCGCGAAAACTTCTTAGAAAAGTGATAAAATGTAATTAGTGAATGGAAAAACGTGTTTTCATGAAAACCTTGCTGTTCTTTTACAGACTGCCTCACTGCAAGAAACCAGCAAAAGAACTGTTGGGCAAAGATGATATAGAACATGAAGTAAGAAATGATCATTTAAAAAAAGTTGTACAAGAGGACCATTTCTGTTGAAAAGGAATTGGCCAGAGTCTACTGAGGCATACTATCGGTTCTGACCTCGGCAATTGGGGCCACAATCATCATCAGAGTCCATGCGCTGCGATTTCCAGCGTGATAGAAAGTCAACGATCCAACATTAATCTGTGGAAAGCCGGATGTGCGTTGTCTTAATGACTCCTCCAGCGTGCTGACACAGGTCCGCTCGATATGCCGCTGGCTGCATGGTCAACACCACCTACACTAAGCGAGACGAAAGCCAGCTCGGCCATGCTTTCCATTTGTGGATACCCAGAAGTCTATTGGGTCCTGAACACCACTAGCAAAAAACATCGTGTTGAGACACGCAGATAGTCGTTGCACACATGTTCTTAAGCTGATCATCTTGTGTGTTGATGTGTGCCCTGAGCTTGTGCATGCGTGGTGAGGTGGTAAACAAAGATTGCCAGAGTCACCCAGTAGGCTTGCTGCCAACCTGGATATGCCTGCTGCTAGCCGCTACAACGCCTACTTGGGCACTCTACTGCTGATACACGGGTCGCTGATAGTTGATCCACACACCGTGACATTTGGGGAACGTGAAGCAGGGAACCGCAACAGATTTTCCAGTTGACTCAATCCAGCAAGGTCTCCTATTTTCCTGGCATTTTACCTCTCCCCTCTATTTGGGTGGGTGGAAGAAAGTGCTGATCTCTTTGTTTTGTACCGGGGGATCCAGGAGGGCCACCAAGTAACTAGAGTTGTAAACATTTTTGATGGACCTTAATGCGAGGATCATGTTGGTAGAAATGGAGCATCCAAGCACGCATAGCTGAGCGAGGAGCCTTGATTTCCCAAGCCTCGGGTCGATGGGGCAACTAGCAAACGTGATCTCCTCAGCTATCCCCCTGCCGCCTCATAATTCCGCGCCAACCCTCTTTACCAATGGCAGGAGACGTACGGTAACATCGGTGTCTAGGAATACCCTACTCTCCTCCTCTCCTTCCTCCGCTGCCTCCGGCACAGCTTCAACACAAGCCCTGACTTGCCTGAGAAGATTGCACCCTGAAGCGGATGCCCACCGATTCACACTAGCTCTGGGACCCCGAACCAAATGCTAATGAATACGATGAAATTAGTGTAAACCTGTCGGCTTGTGTGGATTTGAAACGGAGAGAAAGGCTCCGTGTCTCGCATCTGTGTCCGTCTCCTCACTCCGTCGCTGGTGGGTAACCTGTTGTTTCAGGAGTGTCTCAACCTGATCGTCCACACCACAACATACAACACAAATACAACCAACAACAAACACACGAACATAAACACACTACGCAGCGCACACACGGCACAATAACTACGACCTCACACACAGACACACTGCGAAACAAACAACGAGAAATCCAACAGCGCACGCGCATCACAAGAACCACTCCCCCTTTTATCAAAACTAGTCAAGAGATGGTCAGAGCTTTTTTACACCTGCCTCTCCATCTTCTCCGGGGTTTCAACACCACACGAGGTCCAGTAACCGCTAGCTTGTTCTCAGGCATGTGGTCACCATTGTACTGCAGTAATTGTCGGCATTTGCTACTAGCTGCCAACAATTCGCTGGAGCATGTGGAGGGTGGCATTCCGAAGCGTGTTGCCACGACAACATTGAGCCGGTTGACGGAGAGGCCGAGCTGAACGCTGCAAGCGGGAACGCAGCCAGGCGGGACGAAGCGAGGGTGCAACGGCGGAAGGCGAACATCAAAGGACCCCTCGAGCCTTCTCAGCAGGCAGTCCAGACCCGGTAGCTCCTTTTAGAAAATTCTGGACGACAAGGTTCATGAACCATGTGCCCAAAGGCACGGGATCGATATGCATCCAAGCCTACCGATCCTTAAGGGCGGCCAGCAGATCTTCGCCCTTATCGCAACAGCCACCTTTGGCCTGGCAACAAAGAGTTTTCTTGGTCACCCCACGCCAGCTGTCTCGGAGAATAATCTCGTCTGCTAGAGGCCGTCCACAGCTCCTGACACCCGTGTGGGACGGTCCTCCAAAGGGTAAGATTAATTTCACACGGCTGGTGAACTCTGTGGCACGTGAATATCCCACCAGAGACCTTGGGGGAAAGAGCCCACACCATCCCAAGCGGTTTTAGAAGAGCGTGCGCCGAGCCTGAGAGCCACCGTCACCGATCCCATGAGACATCCAGCACCGAGCACACCCGATGAGCTGTCACAAAGAGATATTGTGGCCTTGGCCTGTGCTTAACTAGTCCACTGTGTCCGGTGGTGAAGATGACTTATTCCGGAAACACAGATGCAGACAACGGCGCCTGAAAACTTTAGATGACACGTGGCTGAGTGCCAGGGCAGGGACGGCTTTTCTGGAAAGAAGATGCCTGCTCAGGGGGTATACCATCTTGGAAATATTAATGGGGCATACGAGGGCCATGTACGTGGGCGGAACCCATCCTGTGTCCACCCAGACGAAAAGGCACCATCTATCCAAGGCCAAAACTCTGGCAATGCCGACATTCAGGCATTTGTCTTTGGGATGGTTTCTGGGTTAATAGTGTAAAGTCTATCTTCCTTCTGCTCCCCAAACCAGGAAGACCAGAAGGCTGGCTGCAAGACTGGCCACGCGGTACGGCGTGCAAGGTCCGTCAAACTGAGCGGAAGGAGAAGGGTAGGATGGGTCCTCTGTCTGGGGATGGCTGGTGGTACCGGATTAAATCTGAGCGACGGTGGAGGCTGAATGCGGCGGCTGATCTCCCTCTGGATCATGACTCAGGAGAAGCCATGGGCAGCTGTAGGAACTGCTTGGTGGTGGCGAGGAAGAGGAGGCGCGGAGACAGAGGGTGAGTGACCAGTGAGGGTTGGAGGCCCGGCATCGTCTGGCCGTTTTTGGCCAAGTGTTCCCCCATGGGTTCAACTCCATGCATACGCTGCAATGTGACTAACATGTTGGTGGTGGATTAACACACTTAAGTTTCTTGGCCTCTTCTTATGCTTTACACGGACACAAGCGGCATATGACATCAGCTGGTGAATCAGAGACATTGCTCAAAGAAGGCACAGCTTGAGAGTCTGGGACCTTTTTTGACGGCGATTAAGCGAGGAAGACGGGGTTATTGACGCTGACCGTGGGCTGGCGTGTATCATATCAGCGGACTTCCTGCGACCACAAAGCAAAAAAAAAACAACTCTCACACCTTTAACACTTACGCATCAGAGCAGCACGCAGCGCCATAATTGTGACACTACCATCCTCCATCGTCTTCCTCCTAGTCCCCTGATAGGAAGCGCTCCGGCAAGCAAATTACTTCGAGAAAGAGACCAGGATCGGAGTCCGCAATGTCGAGTCATCATCATCATCATCCATCAACACAGGTGACCTGGTCGTACCCTGACACTTTCTTTATCTGTTATCTTTCTGCATCCAAAGCTGCGGGCTACGAAAGCAAGGGGGCACTGCAACAAGGCGTTGCCAGGACCGCACCGGATTTTGCCGATTGACCGGCCATCCAATCCACCTTCCTCTGATGGCACTCAGTATATCTCCAGTACCTGGAGCGTCAGAGCACAGAGAAAATCATCCTTTTTAGAGCCTCATGATCATTTATTAAAATGCCATTCTGGACACCCAACCGAGCATGTTGTCATCAAAGAGGAGTCCTTCAGAAAGTGGATTATCCACAGTGTTGGGTACACGAGTTGACATTTGGGCTGCTTCTCATGCGTTGGACAGATCTGATGATGCTGATGGCACATTTGGTGGCCGTGACTGCGACGGACGAGGAGGTAAGTACTGCTAGAATGCAGGTTGCATTATAACCACTGAAGAGCAGAATTCTGGCGACGAATGTTCGTTACTTAGATTCGACAAGGGCCCTGACCGCAGCGATGACAGGCCTGACGGTGCCGCGCAACGGACGATCCGCTGCATGCGTGTTGTCGCCAGCACTGGAAGGAGCACCTTTCTTCTCGTACCTCTATACCGCCATGTGCTAACCCCCTCTTTGCTCGCGTACCACATATACCACCTCATTTCGCTCCAGTGTTCAAAATATAAAAAATTTGAGAAGGTATGGACTACGTTTGTAAAAGTCATCCTATTAAAAAAGACGAGTGCTAATTCTCCAAATCCCTCTAATCAAAACAAAATTGCTGATTCAAATTAACTGCTAGGTGGTCCTATCAACAAATCTGACCTGGGCAAAAAGTCCACAACAACACATATCTAGTTATGGTTTGGTAGTAAATAAAACGATTATTTTTTTGCACCTTTCAATTCACCCTGTGGTGAGAATATAGAATTGCTGTTATAAAGATTTACGTAGAATGCTTCGTCAATGAACAGTGAGCTGGGTGGCGCAAAATCAAAAAACACGTAACTGTTAAGAGTTTTGATATAACAAACGGTATTTTTTGCACCTTTTCAATTCACCTGAGGTGAATATATGAACTTCGTGGCTGTTTTTATGATATAACTAGATGCTGCGACAATGAACGAGTGCTGGGTGCGCAAAAGTCAAAAAAACACGTACCTGTTATGAGTTCTTGATATAATAACACGGTATTTTTTTGCACTATTCAATTCACAAGCTGTGGTGAATATAAATTGCTGTTTTAATGATTTATCGTAGAATGCTCGTCAATGAACAGTGCTGGTGCGCAAAAGTCAAAAAACACTAACTTTTATGCGTTTATGCGATATAATAAATCGGTAAGTTTTTGCACATTTCAATTCACAAGTAGTTAATATAGAATAGCAGTTTTAAGATTTACGTAGATCTCGCATGCGTCAATGAACAGTGCTTGTGGGTGCGCAAAAGTCAAAAACACACGTATACTGTTATGATTTGATATAAAAATAAACGGTATTTTTTGCACCTTTCAATACACCTGTGTGAATATAGAATTGGCTGTTTTTAAGATTTACGTAGATGCTTGGCGTCTAATGAAACAACAGTGCAGGGCGCAAAAGTCAAAAAACACGTAAACTGTAATGCGTTTTGATATAATACACGGTATTTTTGCCACCTTCAATTCACCTTGGTGAATAATAGAGATTGCTGTTTTAAGATTTCTAGATGCTGCGTCAATGAACAGAGCTCGGGTGCGCAAAAGCAAAAAACACGAAAACTGTTATGTTTGCGACTATAAATAAAACGTATTTTTTGGCACCTTCTCAATTCACCAGTGGTGAATATAGAATTGGGCTGTTTCTAAGATTTACGTAGAGTGCTGCGTGCAATGCAACAGTGCTTGGACGGATGCGCAAGAAATCAAAAAACCAAGTACCCTGTATAATGTTTTTGAATTATAATAAACGTAATTTTTTGCACCTTTCAATTCCGACCGTGGGTGAATATCAGAATTGCTCGTTTTAAGATTGTACCGTAGAAGCTGCTTCAATGACACAGTGCTAGGGTGACCGCCACAAGATCAGAAAAAACATGTAACTGGTATGTTTAGAATATAATAACGGTATTTTTTGCTCCTTACAATCACCTTGGTGAATATACGCGACATTGCTGTTATTAAGATTATACTAGATCTTTGGCGTCACATGAACAGTGCTAGGGTGCGCAAAAGTCAAAAAACCACGTAACTTGAGTTATGTCTTTCTGATGATATAATAAACGGTATTTTATATTGCACGTTCAATTCACCTGGTGTGAGAATATAAATTGCTGTATATAAGATTTAACGTGATGCAAGGCAGCGTCAATGAACAGTCTCGGCTGCGCAAAAGTCAAAAAAACAACGTAACTCGTTTATGTTTTGAATAATAAAACGTATTTTATGCAAAGCCTTTCAATTCACCTGTGTAACTATAGACTTGCGATTTTAAAGATTTACAGTAGAATGCTGGCTCTATGAAATGCTGGTGCGCAAAAAGCAAAAACACACGAAACTGTATATTTTTGAATAATAAACGGTATTTTTGCACCTATCAATTCGACCTTGTGGTGAATATAGAATTTGCTGTTTTAAGATTTACATAGATGCAGGCGTCATGAACAGTGCGGGTGTGCAACAATCCAAAAAACACCGGTAACTGCTGATGTTTTTCCGTACGATCACGGTATTTATGGCAACAAAACAACTGTTGCTGACTACAAGATTGCTGGTTTTGAAATTTTCTACAGTGCAAACAAGGTGGTATTATTATCAACAGTCACAGTTGACATCGGGTAAAATTCTGAACATCCTATCTGACTATATCGTCACACACTCAGACATGATAACAAACACACAGCTTGGCACACATACAAACACTAAACACAGACACACACACAGCCAACACGAGTAGCAAATAATTTATATTATAATTAATAATAAAAATTGACCGACATCTGATATCAATTTACCTCTTAACAGACAACATACTAACACACGGTTTAAAGACACACACACACACACACAACTATAAACCTCAACAACACACATATAAACAGTTCACAATCAGCTACTACACACCTTATTCTCCAGAGATATATTTCAATAGCAAACGTTATAATAAAGAAATCCACACAATTCTACACTAATCTTGGTGAGAACTTTATCCATTTTCATTATTAATAGAGCTTGTCTGGTGTTCGCACCGCGGCCCTCCACCCCCGCTTCCCCCCCACCGGCCGTGATTTACCACGGTAATTCTGCTTTAAAATTCTCTAGCTAACTACATAAAATGATACAAAATCTCGAATCTAACTAAATTGGAAGGAATCACAGCTAATATAGAGTTTCACTGTCTGAATTGAGACCTAATTTCCGCTGAGCTGTTTGGCCACAGGCAGAGCGCACACAGGTCCTATCCCATGAGACACGCTGAGAGCCACTGAGGCTGAAACAAGGAAACTCCTGTTCTATTGATAAAACGAGGTCATGTTGATTTTTCCAGCCAATCGCAACCATACACATCCCAGTCATGACGACGCCCGACACATCTCACCCTGCTCTATCATGTAATCACATTTTCTGGCCCGCCAGAATTACAGAAGCGCACGAAAAAGGCGCGATCTTAAAGATGAATGCACAGATATTAACCTTAATTCTCGCATGATCTGGAAATTTCCGATCGACCATAAAAACCTTGGCGATTTTCCCAACTTTTGTCGATAAAAATCTCTCACTCAATTCAACAGTCAAGTTTGATTTATCAGGTGAGCACCATGGGTGGAGTCCAGTGGCCCTTTCAACTCACAAGTAATATTTTCTAATGGATCTTCTACCTATTGCACAATGGTTACATCACACATATACCAATGCTACATAGCATTGATTCATGCATCTCACTACCCTACAAACAGTCCTGATATCAAGGCTGTTTGTATTTCCTATTCTAAGTGCACTTTCTCTCAGGGCTGTGGAGTCGGAGTCGTGGAAGCCAGTCGGTGTCCTATTTTTGGCAAGGAGTCGTAGTCCGTATAAAATGGACCGACTCCGACTCCCAAAACTATAATAATTAGTTTGGGTACCAGTTGTAGTTTCCATGCAGTGCAAAGAGCAAGAAGGAATGAGTCTACCAGTGCTACAGCTTTTCATATCTTCAGTCTCATCATATGAAGAGTGTAAGTGATGACAGGAACAAGGCCAAAGCGCTGCCCCAGGGGAAAAGATTCCTCTCTCCATGGCAAACAGATTCAGCAAAATTTTCACGCTGCTTTCAAAGAGGTAGAAAGAGTGCAACAATCATCAAAATTTGACTTTGTGCCGAGCCAATTCCATTAATACCTGACATTGTTTATGAGATGTTTCCCCCTGTGGTCACCGCTTTCCCCCAACCCATGTTAGTATAAAGAGCCAATTTCTAGCCTGAAATAATGCGAATCAGACGTGAGGTCGGTCTATAACGGGATCAAGGTGGAGGAACAAGTATTTATTTCTCAGAACAGAAATCCACAAATGTTCCTGCAGTGTTTATACATATATCCACTTTATTGTGTCTTAAATCATATCCAATAAATAATAGATTACAACTAACGAATCAAATGTAACAATGTATTTTTGAGCTGTGAATTCAGCTCCAATCTCACCATCCACTACAAGCTTTGTTACAATAAGGCTATTACTAGTAATTTTATTTACAGGTCAATCTTATCTTTCTTAAACCTATAAATTTGACCCTGCAAGAATTATAGCATCTGCTTAGTTCTGCAGATTCTTTCCTGTAACTATCTTGTTACTGTTTTGCTCCTAAAAATCAAAATGTAAATTTTTTTTTTTTTTTTAGTATTTGGGAAATCCACCTTTGGCTTTCAGCACTGCCTGAATCCTCCTGGCTTTGAATCAGATTCAAGCATATCTTGACCAAAATCTGATCCCAGGTCTCTTCTACACATTCCCAATGTTGGTGCAGACTGGACTTGGATACAAATACAGCTTTTTCTTCAACTCTACCCACAAATGTTCAAAAGATCAAAACATTGTTACCCTTTTGCTTGTCAGTGTCTTTTCTACCTAAACAGCTTGATTATTGTATCATAAGGTGATGAACAGCCTGATGTTACCATTTTACTACAGTAAAGTTATTACTTAAACATGCGCCATGTATGAGGGAGTCAGGAGTCGGAGTCGGAGGTTTGGGAAATTGAGGAGTCGGAGTCGGGGCTTTGGCTTGCCGACTCCAAAGCCCTGCTTTTTCTTCCACCTCTGCTGCAAACTTGAGGATAGAGTCAAAGGCTACACCTGAGACACCCATAATGTGGATGGTTGACCACCACTCCTTTAACTGGAGATATCACATTCTACAAACATTACTAATCAGCTTGATATCACATTGAGCGGCACAGAAAGTTTCTAGAAGATAGGTCTTGCGCCTAAAAATAACTTTTAAACCAGGATATGTGGTATGTGTTGGGGGTTGGGAGGAACATGTGTAACGTGCCAGGGTCGCGGAGGAGAGGATGGGAAGTGGTAGTTTAGTGTCATGGTTAGAGATGGGCGAATCGATTCTAACGAAGTGGAATTCGTTTAGAATTTCAGGAAAACTTCGGTTCTGAACGAAGTCGAAGTTTGGGGTACTTCGGGTGAACGAAGTGTGCTTTTGATTGATAAAATGGCTGCGAGCACATGGCGCTACATGGGGCAAAAGACTCTGGGGGGAAAGAAGGGCCATGCCTGCATGACATGTGCGAGAAAGCCAAATCAGAGCCCGGGGGTTCTGTGACGTCACCGCCTATATATGTCCGGGCGCGACGCTGGGGGTCATACCGCCTTTTACGTACTGATCAGGGAAGGTGCTGCACGGCTGATTTTACTGAAGAACTGATTTTTATTCACGGGTTTTTGTGGGGGGGGCTCAGCTTTTTCTCGAGACTGCTTCTCAAAAGTTCGATTTCTGATTTTTTGGTGTATTGGATCAAAAATCCAGTGCATATCATTTAAAGCTATCTCTCACAGCACTTTAAAACCAAAGGGGCATCTAAGCCATTTTCCCGTTGTATTCATTTAAAGAAACAGCGTTTTTTAAATACAAAACCATTCATTTTTTGGTGCTCAAATTTTTTTGCGCTTTAATCCCGGGGTTAATTAAGCTTGTTTTTTGCTGTGTTGTGACCCAAAAACCATTTTTTCACCCCCAAAAAAAACAATTTTCCTGACATAATTCACAAAGAATTTAATTACAATTTTTTTTTTTCCTTGTTTGTTAGCGTTGAAAACAGCAATTGGAACACGCTACAAAGCTAGTATTTCCTGCGCTCAATTTTTTTGCACAATTTACACCAGGGGTTAATTAAGCGTTGTTTTCGCTGTTGTGACCCAAGAAACCCTCTTTTTCACC